>JAGDQP010001185.1:52143-91178 GCA_022664845.1 Lepisma saccharinum | reverse complement strand
ATTATTATTATTATTATTATTATTATTATTATTATTATTATTATTATATCACATTGTTAGAAGAGCGGTGTGAAATGGCATTTGCTGTATCCGTGCTAACTTCTAATAAATAAATGAAATTAATATAAGATTATTATTTTATAAGTAGAAAAACAGTGTAGTGTTTTGAAACATACCGTAAATAGGAGCTTCGCATGTGCCAGGGTTGCACTGGACAAGTTATGATAATTGAGTTATGGAATTACTTGGAAGATAAAATTTACTTATGTTCGATGCAATTTGTTATATTTTGTTATAGTTGATTTAAAAAAAACGGCTGCAACAAGGCGAGCCATAGAGAGGTTGAACCCAAAAATGTCTTCTTAGGGTATGGCAAGCTATACGTCTTAGACATGATGCCACAACTTATCAACTGTAGCTGGGGAGGTCGCTGGTGTGAGGGGTGTTGTACATTCATGCATTAGACCTAAATCGGCGAAAGACAGGTGAACGGGCTGACCAAATAAGCAAAGGAACATTGTGTCTAGTCAGGAAGACTAGGACATCACATACTACATCCTGCTTGACTTTGGATCGACAATTGTTATCCTGCCCGACTTTGAACCTCAGTAGGGCAAGCACTAAAGGGATCACAACTGATTCCAACACATTGTCGATCTACCGTTGGCTAGTTGCATGTTCGTCAATGCGTAGGAGACACGAACGGGCACAAGATCGAATGGCACTCCACACCATAACATCCTGGTTCCGTACTAACGTCACGATGCAAAACGCAGACGTCGCTCAGCCTAGTGCCATGGTACCGCCAGATACGGATCTGCAGATAGAAGCGGGATTCGTATAAAAACAGGATATCCTACCATTCGGCTCTCCATTGTGAAGCCCAATGAGGACTGTAGTCGAGGGTGTACGGAGGTATACGCCGTGGCCGTATACCCTCTAATTAACCTTACACTTTAGCGTATACCTTCTGCTACGATGCGTATAACTTCAACATTCTTTTCGTTTAATTATTTAATTCCGCAGTTACTCCGGTGAGATCATTACGGTCCAATATTCTTGATTGCAGTTGATCAGAAACAAATGTTGAGAAGTGCAGAGAGTACATGATGCTCGTCAGTATTTTATGTTTTCAAAACCAACAGAAGTAGAAGTTTAGCTTTTCGATGTGTGGAGTTAACTTCATCATACTATACAAGATGAACCCGAAAGATGTGGGAAAACTTCGGGAGGTGATTCCTGAGATCAAAACAAGTAAAAAAAAAGTCCTGTGGCATATTCTCGAATTCCGCTTGTAAGGAGATACAGAGTTGCCAACTTGGAATCCACAATCGACTGCTGACAATTGTAACTGAACAGAAAGATGTGGACATACTTCGGGAGGTGATTCCTGAGATCAAAACAAGAAAAACGTCCTCAGGAGTATTCTCGAATTCCGCTTCGTGTAAGAGATACAGGATTGCCAACTTGGCATCCAAAATCGACTGTTGGTAATTTTAACTTAACATAAAGATGTGGGCAAACTTCGGGAAGTGATTCCTGACACCAAAACAAGAAGGAAGGTTCGTCCTGAGCCTTAGATGCCTAAAGGCCACAAATGAACTTCAAAATTCAAATTCAAGGGATACAAGCATAAAAGTTATGCATCATGTTGGAGGTAGAGGCGGCCGAAGGTGAAGGTCGATTTTGGATTCCAAGTTGGCAACCCTGTATTTACACGAAGCGGAATTCGAGAATTTGTCAGAGGATTTGTTTTCTTGTTTTGATCTCAGGAATTATCTCACGAAGTTTTTCTACATCCTTCTGTTAAGTTACAATTGTCAACAGTCGATTTTGAATTTCAAGTTGGCAACCCTGTATCTCTTACACGAAGCAGAATGCGAAAAATTACTACAGGACTTTTTTTTCTTGTTTTCAACTCAAGAATTACCTCACGAAGTTTTTCTACATCTTTCGGGTTCACCCTGTATAGATTTATAACGGGCATAGCAAGTAGGTCTTTGATGTTGACTCCAGAAGCCAAGGGATACAATGGACATTGGCGAACAAAAAAGGTTTTACAAGGAACATTGGCAATCTTTTATATAAAACCCGATATGTAACACAAAACTCATATTTTGTACATGGACATATTAAGATCCAAGGTTTCGTTATACAAAGTATTACAGTTTTGTGTCTAATATATTTCGAGTTATATACAAAAGATTAACTAGAACTTTTTTATTCGTCAATGCCACTTTAATCCCTTGGTTTCAGGAGTCGAAACAGAGAATTGTAACTGATTATTAACTGATAATGATGTTTGGTAGTTCGAAGATCTGAACAACCTTCTTTTCTTCTCTTTACCTCAACATAACAAATTATGCATTACTTCATTGCTATTACCTCACTGGAATAATAATCAAAGCATTTTGTGCTAGTAAAATTGGTTGTGTTAATTCAACTTCTCAGTGTCCCAGAGTGACCACCACTTTTTGTGTTAAATCAACACAACAAACTTGTCGATTTCGGTCATTCAAAACTGTTCTTGTGCTAATTTGAAACCCTCTAATGTGTTGAATCAGCATTGACAACACATCCATTGTGTTGAATCACCTTAATCAAAAACGTTTGTTGTGTAACAACGTCACAAAAAAGGTGGCCACCCTGGTACATCGAAAACCACAGCATTTTCTTCAGTGTAGTTTCCGCTTAAAGATTCATAAACTAAAAGACTCACAGCGTATACCTTGTTAAAAATTTAGGACTACAGCATTCGATATTACTAGCGTGAAGACTAGCAATACTAGTCGAAACGTTTTGAGAAACAAGCCCCTTGATCTCAAAAACGTAGTTAGGTGTGTACTCCAAATGCTTTAACAAAGGGCTCGGATTAAACATAAATATTAACAAAAGGCTCGCGCAAGTACTTTCGAGCCGCCTGCTCTACTCATGCTGTACAGCACAGGTATGCTTCAAATAATTTAACTAAGGGCTCGAAACAAATATAAATATTTAATGAAGAACTCGCGTGAGTGACTGGGAACCCCTTCCAATACAACCATGCGTACAGTGAATGTAATGGCCAATAACTGGGCAGAAGGGGACAAGTACTGGTTGCAGAAGACCAACAATAGATCATTCTGCTGTCTTGAAAAACAAAAAAACGTGCAGTTATAATTTTACGTCGCCTGACAACCACTTGATATGTTTCGTTCGGATTTTCACTGTTCCTTTCTATTTCACTTCCGAAAGTTAAATTTCTGGGCGCATCGCGGCTTGAACATCCCATTCCGGTACTTTAACACTATATGCACTTCGGGCCATATACGCACGTTTTCAGGATTTCCCCTCATTTATACTTACAATGCTTTGGATATACTTATACACACTTAAAACATCTGCACTTACCTTAATAAAAGAAGTGATCAAGGGCATTCGGAGGTTAAATAAGGTCAGGTGCAGTGTTTTTTTTATTGCACACGCGACTCCAGGAGGTTACTATTGTTTCAATGGCCGAACACTGCACTCTGAAGCGGGTAAGAAATCTTTGTTATTTACACGCATTAGGAAATTTAATAAAAGTAGTGACCAAGGGCACTCGGAGGTTAGTTAAGGTCAGGTGCGTTTTTTTTATTGCACACGCGACTACAAGAGGTTACCACTGTTTCCCGCTATTTTGCAACCACAAGGGAGTCGTGTTCATGGCACTACGATCGGTTTTCATATCGTCTTTTCCTTACAATGGCCGAAGCTTGCCCTTTTAAGCGGGTAAGAAACCTTCGTTATTTTCAGTAATTAGGCACTTTAGACAAGCAGCACCGCGCCAATTTTACATAAGACACCTTCCTTTACTTACCCACGAACTCCATTTTTCCTGTAAATTTTCCATTTTTTGGCGACGTAAAACTATAGCAGGACCAAAAAATACATGTTCTACATTTTAATTTTTTTTACTGTATAATTAATTTCGGGAATGATCTTAGAGTTTGCTACAGTTAACATGAACAAAAGAAAAAAAAAAGCTGAAATAATTCTGTGAAAAACGACAATGGCCAGTAACTACGTTTACCCTATAATGAAAATATAGACATTTAAGTATTGTATGTTTAGTCTTTTAAATGTCTGTAGTTGGCAGCACTTCTTGTTGTCATCCAACTTTTTACTCTTTTTTCTCCACTCAGAAAAATGGCGACGTTCGTAAAGGGTGGTATCTGCCGAGTGCCAAGTAATTTGTTACTTCCCGCATGTAAGTATGTCATGTTGAAAGTCAAACACCTAAACTAGAATAATGCAAATGTCACGTTATTTAGTAACCAGATTTTTATAACTGAAAATGATATTTAAATTCTGTAGGTGGAAATACGAACTTGTATCTGCAAGTCATGTTCGAGCCAAACGGGGTGTGGGAAGGTATACTGACCCATATATCATATACAGTGAAACCCTTCTGTATTCGCTGATTGTAGAGTCAGTTATCAATAATACTGTGGATGAATTCCAATGTATTATTTTGCTTTGTTGGGCGTTGTTTTTCTCAACGAAAGCACTGACTAATAGGTTCACTGAAATTTGGTTAGGGCAATATTTACCGATCCATGAGTAACTCAGGGGGTAGAAAATGCGCCTTTGTACGTTAAATATAAAATAAACTTTTTTTTAAATTTCATGTGAAGTCTGTTTAAAATATCTCTGAAATCAACACCATTTTGGCCACGTAGTATACAAGGGCGCTGTCCTAAATACTGCCCCGAATGCAGTAAGGATGGTGTAAAACTGACTAACGTAATTTTGCATTAAGGTAAAATAAATATAAATTGTGCTTTACGTACTCCGCATAAGCTAGAGCTTTATAGGGTGACCGTATAGTCCGTATATAGATAGACCAAATAAGGAAAACTTCAAGTGTAATCAAGAGCTGATGTTCATATAATAATAGAAAAATAGTTATTTTTTTCCTACGAAACAAAGCCTGAGATATAGTGCAGAACAATCCCGTTAGCGTGTCTGAATACGGATTATGGGGTCCCAGGTTCGGTTCCCGGCGCTAGCAAGTATTTTTTCCAATGCGTGCGGGTCTGGAACGGTGCTCACCCAGCATCGATGTGCAATTGGAGAGCTGCTGTGAGTAAAAGATGGAGGCGATCACAATGAGACCTTAGACTCTCCTCTCCCAACCCGTCTGGTCAGCAGTAGCCCAACTTCTTCCTTCGGGGAGAGTCCTCATCCAGTAGTGGATTGAATATGACTGTAATTTATTTATTAAGTCAAAGAAAATGTAGCTCATATTCGTTTCATTTGACCAGTCAATAGATGAATACATTGCTGATGCTGTAGTTAACCAGTTGTAGTAGCCAATGATGAGCCACGATTGTTTCAGTGTATATCATGTACGTATCATGTTTAACATTCCAGTAGTCGCGTGGTTGGTCGTTACACTGTGCCAAATTTCGCATATGTTTGGTATGAATTTTAATATTTAATCCTAATTTTAGGTTAATTTGGATTAAAGAAAGGTTTTACACTGATTTACGTATAAAAACAAATAACATATGCTTAAGAATAATGTTCTTAATATTACTGTATTTGTAAATTTGTACATTAATATCTTTTTACATTCCCGAAATTTTACATCAGTAGGTTAGAGCACTATGAACTGCCGAAATGCATTGTATTTGTACATATATTCATTCCAAGCACGATATCATCGATACCGATATATCAGTACATCCCTGCACAATGGTGCTCCAATCGTGCTGTTGGCGAAACAATTATTGGTGAAAAATAAGCAGTGAACTATGAGATGGTTGAAACTCGGCTGACTGGTTACACATAGAATAATGGAGAAGGTAGATCATCGCTCAAGCCTTAGCAAATGTCGTCTGCACTCGAAACAAAACACTTGAAGCACTACAATGCTCCACGCGACCACTAGAGTGTTAAGTCAGGGTAGCAATTAATCCTCTTCGGGTGCAGTTCCGAATGTAGTAGTAGTAGTAGTTCCTTTTTGCAAAATTTACAGCAGAAAAGAGATATTTGTATGACTTATGTAAACATAAGATTAGCGTTAAAGGAAGTGACCTCATAATAGATAAGACTGAACATGCTTCCCCATTTCTGTCAGCGCCAAACTAGTGAGTTTTTGTACAGGAGGACGTGATTTTTAATTCATCCGCTAGGTAGCTCTGGCATATAACTCATATTCTATTACTGTTTGAGGTTAATGCCATAACTACCTAGCGGATGAATTCACAGTGACGTGCTCCTGTACAAACGCCTATTAGATTTAACCATGATGATTTGAGTTAAATCACTTGAATTTTAAAATAAAAATAGTTAAATATTTAAAGTGAAAATGGGAAATGCGTTTTTTTGTTCTTTCACTAATGCATAAGATTTATGACAAAAGATTTTCTCCATATAAATGATACTATATTGGTTTAGACTCCAACTAATGTACTAATCCTCGGCGTGACACGTCAAAGCACAAACAGCGAAGAAACAGAACGGGGTAATCCTGATTTTTTATTTTCTTCATTATTCCCGATCTGGAACTGGAAAGTCCCGTTTGGGACTGGGAATATCCCGATTTGTACTTTCGAGTGTTGATAGGAGAGGAAAAGATGATGGTAAAAAAAACTGAATTCGAGATTTCAACTGATTTACACATTTCATGGCCCCTACATACCGAAAAAGGGATTTTTAGATGCCTATCCTTCTGTTCGACCGTCCCGATGTAAATACGTACACCCGCGACCCGCCTAAAGGGAATGATGATTTCAGGCGGTGAGCAGAGGTGGAACAAGCTGCTACTGGATTCTCCCACGACCGGAGACTTGTATCTTTTAAACCTCAGTGTCAGTTACCAGTATATTCGCAGTACTATTTTTCATTCCCCTTGTAAAGTAAAAATGTGCGATTTTCTCAAAAACTTCTCCGGCGATTTTGTTCATATTTCATAAATAAATGTTTTAGTAATAACTACGGTATTATTTTATTTAATTAATGGGAACGAGAAAGTGTAGTGCTGTGGTCCGTACCTTGTGTTGTACAGTTTTGTTCAAAAGATCTTGACCACCCACCTTGCTTTAAAAGGCCACCCTAGATAAGTTTCTAATACCTTGGCTCTGCATTATTAATATTTTAATAGTAATATTTGCCCACGATTTACTGTCATTTTCAGGCCTCTTAGAGGTATTTACACCACTACTTTTGGCACCTCTGCTCAGCGGCAGTGACTCAGTTGGTAGGACATTGACCTCAAATTCGAATGGCCATTGATTCTAATTCCACGACCAGTGATTCTTTAAAAACAAAAAAAGTATTTCAAGTGTTTTTTTCCCTCAGTTCCACCAGATAAGTACCAGAATTCAACATAATACCTTCAAATGAGTTCATGGCGGACTTCTTTGTGCATTTTTACCCCTTTCTGACCGGAACGAGAGTCCTAAAAGTTACAAACACACAATTGAATTAATGAATTAAACCGAACAAGGATAATTAGTTGTAAATTCAACCTCAATTTGGAAGTTTACTCATTAAACGAGGGCCATTTACACTTAATTCTACTTCCCAGGTATTTTTTATCAGTTTACGATACGTATTATTATGAAAGAAAAAACGGCTGATTTAAATAAATAAATAAAAAAACATCAAAAATAACCTTTAAGAATAATCATGATTTTTAAAATATAGATTTTCATAACACATTTTGGATTGTTGGTTGTCGCTATATGTTTATAGAAGTGTCTATAACCGAAAATAATAAGAATTGAAGAGAGTTTTGAATAAAACAAACAGTCGAATTTCTAGGCAACACCAACTACAGAGCTTCCTTTCCTTTATAGTCCAGAATGCAGTAGAAATAAAGTGATCTTCATTTTTTTCTGATGTTGAAAGAGTTGAATCTGCTCAAATACATTGTGTAATGTGAGCAATTTACATCCACTTCCACTTAGACCAACACATGAATTTACATCATAATAAGTAAAGAACGCACCATAAAACCAGGATTAACTATTAACACGACTTAAACATGGAATTTGTTCTCAAGAGTGTAGATAACTGGTCCACCACCCAGAGTGCAAGTTTCGAGGTAACTCTAGGATTGAGTTCTTTTTTAATATGTTGTTTCTTCAAGATATTAATAAAAGAAAAGCCCAACCCTTGAGAGTTCACTCGAAACTTTCCCTCTGGATGGTGGACTACTAGCCTGGGTTTCACTGTAGCAGACGGTCCTCAAAAATGGAAAATTTACAGGTGGAATAGAGTATTCATGTGGATGTTCAAGTTTTCTTTTTGGTAACTAGTTTTTGAGTGCCGGTTACAGCCTAACCAACATGGCAGATTTTTTTTTGTCGTAACCCTAGTTTCGTAGTATACCTTATCTAACCTAAAATAACTCAATGTAGCCCAACTACATGAAAATTTGCGCAAAAATGGAAAAAACTAGTATTGTCTTTGAGGACCGTCGGCTAAAGTAGAGCCATAACCTGAAATACGACGAACATAATCATTTCGAAAACAACTAACCAATCAAAATTTCACCCTTTCCATAAAAATACACCAGTAACAGAAAAAATACACCAATAATTACAGCTAAATCAGTACAAAACTTACTATTTAAAAATTAATAGGGATACTTCACTCCCATGCCCACCTAATTAAAAGAAACTAAACGAAACTTTAAAACAGACTACAATTACAGACTCAAAAACTACAGAAAGTTCAGTTATTTTTGCGTCAACGTTACATGAACCTGCCACCAGCACAGATTCTCTTCCATGTTCGTCAAGCAAGACATGCTCTCCTACTAGTACTTCGACCCTCGACAAATATAAACTGAATTATAGTGTCACAGAAGCAGAAATTTTGTGGTATATAAACGCGGTGCAAGTACAAAGTGTTATATACATCGTGTATAGATTGTGTCCATACTTTCAATATCAATTTAAATCCTTGTTACAAAAATGCGAACACTGTGTCGTTGGATTTGATGAAAGTTTAAATCGTGTTGCACAAAGAACTCAAATGGATGTGAGTGTACGTTTCTGGGATGACAGCAACAACAGAGTCAGAACACGGTATTTGAATTCTGTTTCTATAAATCTAGTGGAGCTACAGACCTTCTACATGGTTTTGAGCCGCTTGAGCCATCTAAGCTTTTGCAAATTTCAGTGGATGGGCCAAACGTAAACTGGTCACTTTTAAGACTCATTAAAGAGGAACGTTGTGTCTCCCTTGGTACAGATGCACCATGACTTCTTGAACTTGGCTCGTGTGGTCTTCACGTAGTTGACTGTGCTTTTAAGACTGACATACAAAAAACTGGATGGGATTTGATTTCTCTTCTCAGAGCATTGTATAACTTTTCGAAATGGTACCAGCAAGGCGTGCCCAATATTGTGAAATAACAGGTTCGTCGTTTTTCCTCTTCCATTTTGCCATATTCGGTGGACAGAAAATGCTAGTGAAACCAAGAAATATTACACGATGTGAGAAGGTATGTTTAGACTGTTACAGACAAAGAACCCAACTGTAACAGTTTCAGAGTAGTAGCTGCAAGTTTTAGCGATAAGTTGCTTCTTGCAAAATTGGCGTTTTTTCAATCCCTTGCCGAGGACTGTGAGCCATTCCTGACTGAATATCAGTCAGACACCCATATGACTCCATTTTTGTATGGTAGCCTCAATCAGTTATTAAAAGTATTGATGTCACGCTTCGTGAAAAAAGATACGATGGAGAGGAAGAGTATCCACGGGATTGATGTTATGGAGCAAAATGAAACATCTATGTTAATTTAATACGTATCAAGGAAGTTGACCTTGACCATGCAACTAGGTCAGCACAGAGGAAATGTATAGGAGTTAGTGAAAAGGAAATGTTGTGTTTTCGTAGACAAGTTCGTGAATGCTATCAGCATTTAGTCTTCAAGCAGCAGCAGAGGTCTCCGTTAAAGTATCCCCTTACAAAGGCACTGACATTTCTTAATCCTTTAGCTGTTGCTCATTCACAGGAAAAAGCTGTTGAACAAATGAGGGCAACGTTCAAAATTTTAGTGCAGGATAACCTTGTCTCAGCGCCTGTTGCAGAAAAGGCAGACAGGGAATTACAAGGCTCTAGTAGGTCAGACACATTTGCGGAAGAAAATTGAGTTGTACAAAAGAAGTGAACGCAGACTTCAAGACCTTTGGATGAGCGTATTTTCACCAAATGATGTATATCTCTGTAAGGTAGTAAAGATGAGCCTAATTCTTTCCCATGGTAATGCAGCCTTAGAAAGAGGATTTTCCTTGAACAAGGAATAGTAGTTGAAAATTCGAAAGAGGATTCTTTAGAGGCGCAGCATGTAGTTTATGAAGCTGGTGACGTACAGGCTATCTACCCAAAAACAGATGATACTATCAATAAGAAATGCATACGCACGATTTAAGAAATCCGAAGAACACCGCAGGAAAAGCATGTCAGAAAAAGACTGCAGAGCCGCTGAAAAAGAAGAGCACAGCAGAAACTAAAGGAGCTTGAAGTAAAGAAACAGAACATCGTAAATCAGTTGTCAGAAGAAGTCGTTAGCATAGAAGAAGAAATGAAGTTGCGTGATTAGGTTACTTCATTGCACACATGAAAAAAGGGAAAAATTTACAATCAAGTAAAGATTTTTTATGCTTTTTCATTACATTGTAACCTTACTTAATTTTACGAAAAAAAATTCTTATGGTAACTCGGGAAATTGCTGAGAGAAATTTGCGCTAGACACCGTGTACAGCACACTTCCGTAACTTAATTTTTGTACGTTTCAGCGCTTCGACACACGTTGGAAAGGTTACATTTTCTGAGGTAAATAAAGTAAAATCTATCTAACTTTAGATCCGATCAGCTGACTTTAAGCTACTGTGTTAATGATTTCCTCAAAGAATCCACGCACATACGAAATAATGCCGGGTAAGCGAAGGCGGATTGATAAGGCATATTTTTTAATAATTACTTGATATTTCTTTCATAACACATCTTTTCCACCGGGACTGTCATGGTCACCATGCGGCAGAAGAATACGAATGGATGAAGCTCTTCGTCTTACACTTTTGGCGCCTTGCACAGTGCTGAAATGCACAGCTATTGGAGTTGACACACTTTGCGTACAATAATATAGTACGATGCTTTAATACATTACATTTTCAATACTCAATCTCTATTGGTTGTAATGTTGAAACTACTACCAAAACATTTCTGAACATTACATTTCTCCTGTAATTTTTACAAATTTGGATGACTATGTTTAAAATTAATGCTTAAGCCAAATTAAAAACTGCTTAAAGTAACTAACAAATTTGGGTTTGATTACCTATGTAATTTCACATCTTGTCGGTGAACGATGTAGAAAGAATAAAGCCTTAGTTTCTTTTTCAAGTTAACTGTTCGTTTCTGGAAATTGCACTCGAGGCATTCTAAAAGGACCTCGCAGGTATACTTCAGGTTGCATAGTTCATTTTTGGAGCTGTGATCGCGGAACTAAATCCACCGAAGTGGAGGCTCCAGAAGATTTAATACAGATTGGATCACGGTTACCTCACTCACTGGGAGCAGGGGAAAAATGGAAAGGGCTAAACCTAAAAGGATTTGCCGCGTATGCAGAACATTAAAAACGTTGATAAATTAAGCAGCAGATTGATCTCTTACTGTACTATTTAGCCAAGAGGGTTTAAAATTTCGTGCTTAAGGTTTCTCTATAGAATGCCCAAGTTCCAAACAACCCTACATCTCTGATGTAGATTGTAGGGGAAAGAACCACTTATGATAGAAATAGTGAACAAGTGTCAGGAAAGTACTCCTAACCCCATCCTTATTTCTTTTGTGGAAGAAAACAAGATCCCAAGTGATTGGAAGTTTTGGTGAAGCTATGATGTCAGTACATTCACCCCTCAATATTGTCGCAAGGACTTCCAAAGAACCTGGATATCTTCTGCAAGCGTTAGTTCGAACATTTCTGCATAACAGCGTCAAATTATTATATTTTTTTGGATTTGAGTTTCTTTTCTGAAATTTAATGCAGCCAGCACTTCTTTTTGGATCTGCTTTTCTTTTCTGAAATACAGCAAGCACTTTTATTTTCTTTGAACCATTTATATCCAGCTCATAGACTTTATAGGCATACGTACCGGAAATTCATATAATCTTTAACAATGACTATTATAAATTAGCGAATTTATTGCCTATTACAGCTTGTTTCTGTATTGTACCCGTGTTCACAATATGACTGATTAGTAATTATATTAAAAAGTAGCTAATACAAGTAGAGTTTGTATAATAAGTAGGTAATGTTGGGAAAGAATAACTTTGTTTTGTTTACAAAAGCTGCATTTTCTGTTTTGTGTATGTGATGTTTTCAAACATACTAGCCCAACATATGCAATATTTACAGTATACAAAAAGTGAACGGGGTTCCTAAGCCTTGTATGTAATACGAAAGAAGTGAATCGGCTACTGTGTTGACATTCTGAACCGATTATGCTTATTAACCCATTCGGTTTTTAGTTGTATTCTCTGAGGGTTTATTGTCAAATAAGAAGTACGAGATATGAGATTTAGAACTTGCATATGATTCGTATCACAGTATCACCTACTGTTCCAATATCAGTTTTTATAAAGTTCTGAAACACCATTTTGTAAACAGCACGTATCAGTCATGCAGATTTAAAAAATCGAAAATGCTTGCTTTGGTAATTCGTTAAAAAAAAGTTTCGTAATATTTCACATGATACAGACTGCTTCTTCAGGTGCGTACATGTCCCAATGGATAAAACTTAACACTACCATGGGTAGGAGTTAGAGGAAGGTTGTAGAACTAAAGAAAGAGTTCTTTAATCTTTCTCTGACTGTTACCTTTTGTAGTTTTAACGTAGTGTAAGTTCACCCATTTGGAATTACGCGTACCTAAACAATCTCGATTGAGTCATGCGAAATATTTTACAATTTGTTTTTAAAAACGTGTCTACGTAGATCTTAAATGGATTTTAGACTTCAGCAGCAAGTGCTGCGGAATACAGGGTGTTCCCACAAGAAAGTCAACACACAAGGAAGTCAACACTCAAACCAAGCAACTACAGTGGCATGCTATTTGAAATGGTGATAGATTGATACAGTATGTACCCATGTCTTATGCTCGTCGTAACACAATATGCCATTAGTAAAGGCTACCTACTTTAACCTCTCAATGTCGCAATGAAGATTTTCTATACTGTAAAGAATTTTCAAAAGCATGTTACAAAATAGCCAGAAAACCCAGAAACATCGACATTTTCAGTGATTGTACGATACATAACCAGAGAGTATAGAGTTTCCAGAAATACTGGGATATATAGAAAACTCAACTGTAACACAAACACAGGTTTTCCAGTGTATAAACCCAGTATTGTACCAACCAAACTGCCAATCACCATAGAGAGTCCAGAGTAGGTTTCCCGAACTCGAAGTCATACACAAAGTTAATCTCAAGAATTACTCGCTAGCAGGAATTAAACCACTTTCAATAACATTTCGAGTTGTGAGAAGAGATCGGAGTCACCATTGATTTCCCATTTCTGCGTATAAATTAGCCGCCACATTCCTTCCTTTCAGGGTATCAATGTTGTTCTCAGTTTCAGGGGAAGCAGGTCTCATTTCTGTTGTATTGTGTTAAGCATACTAATAAAGCTATGGACACATATAAACTTGCCAGTATTTCAAATGGTATGTCGTTGTTATTACTTGGGTTGTAGTGTTGACTTGCTTGTTTATTCGAAAATAGGGCGGGCTGTACAACCGCTCTGTCTATGTCTGTCTGTCGACAATTCAACTCAGGAGCTACTAGGACTAGGGAGGTGGTTGAGGTGTCGTTGGAAAGGGCGAGGCGAGTTCAAACTACTACCATTCATCCAAGTCATAAAGGCGAGTTCTGAGACACGAGAAGGGGGACATTTTTCAACTCAAACTACTACGGATAGGAGGGTGGTTGAAGCGTCGTTGGAAAGGTCTCGCCACAGTTTTTTGAACGAAACATCATCCAAATAGGATACTTGCTGCTGGAGCCTGGCCTTAGCGTATGTGCACAGTGCTCCAGCTGGGTTCCGCCTCACTTGTTGAGTTATATAATCGATTAAAACAAATCACCTGATTTAAATCCGTCAGCCATCGTTTTATATATTGTTAATTTAATTATTACTCTTGTAACGGGTTTCTTTTAGTCATTTGTTCATTTTGCTGATACCACGTCACCACCGTGCGCAAAATAAAATAAGGAAGAATTAAACTTACTTAGGAGATGTCAAAAGAGTGAATAATTTACAATATTCCGTAGACTACATTAGACTTCGTCGGATCTTCTTCTTCTTCTTTTTTTTTTTTAAGGAGGTTGGTCGGGATAGTTCTGTTCTCAACCACGCTCCTGTGGAAGTGTTTTACCGTTTAACCGTCCGACAGAGTCTAGTGCACTCTATGGAATATTATGAATTACTCACTCTTTTGACGCCTCCTTTATTCTTTCTTATTTTACGCAACTATCAGTCATAAAACCTGACGGTTCTAGTGATACTCAGATTAATATAAATTAGTCCATGGTAGAAGTTTGTAAGTTTGAAAAGTAACAACACGGAAGTGATGCATGTGCTAGGCAGAACATATGAAAGGGTTCTTTTACTTGTGTGTTGAATGTAGGTTTAATATTAACATTTTTTTACGAATCTGAGCGTCCATAAAATTCCTCAGTGTGAAAATTGAAACCAGATAAGATTAACTAATAATGGAGGGGAAAGTGTTAATCGAATTCTTTTCTATTTTCAGGCTATTCACGCAAACTATCTGCAGCTCCTGCTCAGCAGGAGACGACTCGATCAAGAAAGTCAGACAATATTGTCTTTGTAGATGGCGTTCGAACACCGTTTCTTCAGTCTGGGACTGATTATGCTAGGCAGATGCCTCATGAGCTTGCAAGGAATGCATTGCTGTAAGTAATTTTATATATTGTAACTGAAGTGTGATTTTTTTCTTTTGATGGCTGTTACGAGGTAATGAAAGGAACACACAATATTAATAGTGTTTATTATGTTCAGTAATACTAATGTATGTGTATATATTTCTTGATTCTTACTTTTTATTTTTGGCGAATCCGTGAATAATATACTCAAAGGAAGAATATATTACATATTTTTAATCAGACATGGCCAACTTCATTCTGTACGAGAGTCACTCCTAAAGAAATGTACATCATTCATTCAAAATCCCAATGTCTACTCTACACCTTTGTTATTTAAGAGTTCATAGAAGCATCCTTACCGATTGCTTTCAAATGTAGTTCAACCCGTTCCCATGCGTGATGCTGCCATAGCACTCCTTCAGGATGGCTGCTGCATTTGATATTCATCAGAAGGAATGTTCTGCTGTAGTGTTTCTGTGTTTTGAGAACAAATCGGTTGGAAGCATTCACAAGAGGTTGAAAATGGTGTATAGAGGCGCACCCGTTGTCGATTACTGTACACTTAGTGAGCAAGAACATCATCTGGTGAAAGTGGATACGCCTATACAGGATCGTCCTCACAGCGGCAGGTCGCACACTTCACAACTTCCTGACAATATGCAGCGCATTCACAACATGCTTTTGGTTGACAGACTTGCAACAGTGGTACAATTGGACACTTCAAGTGGGAATAGAAGAAGCAAGTGTATGCTGAATGTTGAAGCAGTTGGGATTGAAAAAGGTTTGTGGCAAGGATGTTGACAGATGCCCACAAAGAAACCCAGAGAAGTGTGTGTGTCTAGGAAGTTTTTAATCAGTATGAGTTTGGTGGAGATGACATTCTTGCAATAATTGTGACGAGATGAAACATGACTGCACCAGTTTGAAATGGAGACAGAGAGGTTATCAATCAATGGAGTGGCATTATACGAACTCACCGAATAAAAAGAAATGCAAAATTGCCCCTTCGGCAGGTAGTTATGGCTACTGTTTTACGATTCAGAACTTTTGCTTGTAAACATCACGCCTCATGGAACCACAGAATACTTATGTGGGAACTCTTAGGAAACTTCAAGCTTGACTGTGTCGTGTTTGACCACATCGGCAGAGGCAGAATGTTTTTCTGTTGCATGACAACCCCCGGAACCAAGTCAGTCTTAAAACCTCGAACGAAATCAAAAAGTTTATATGAACAACATTGTAACACCCACCTTACAGCCCTGATCTGGCCTCGTGCGATTACCATCTCTTCGCTAAATTGAACGGGCGTAAGCCATACTGCTGTTACCGCCCATAAAATTCATGTTATCTTTTATCTTCGCTAAATTGACTGAATCCCTTCGCAGAGCGATGTTAGAAGATGACGCCCTCATGAATGCTCTTAAACAGACGTATACTGTGCATGTTGGTCCAAACATATACTGTGCAGGTGTACAGGCCTTAGTTCCAGGGTGGCGTAAGGTAGTTGAAAGGAAGGGAAAGAATGTATAACACGCTTTAAAAATAGCAAAGGTGTAGACTAAAAGCTGAAATTTGAAACAAATGTTGTGCATTTCTTTTGGAGTGATCCTCGTACAATGAGTGGTAGCTTCACGGTCCTCACACTGTTGGACAGCATGAAATAAAAATAAACTCGACATTTTTTCAAGGCAACAATTATAAGTATTTAATTACTATAGATGTTATTACCTTTTTCACAATAAACCTTGTGTTGGTAAAAGTTGAAATGAACACAGAAAAATTGACAGCCGCCGCGACCGGGACTCGAACCCGGATCTCCCAGTTGCCGGCTAGGTATGCTATATGAACAACATGGTGTTCATATACGGCCGTGGTGGTGTAATTGGTAGCATACATAGCCGGCAACTGGGAGATCCGGGTTCGAGTCCCGGTCGCGGCGGCTGTCAATTTTTTCTGTGTTAATTTCACCATTTAATTACTATCTTTGTTAAATAATTTTATTACTGTGAGAACAGTATAGAATACTTGATTGTAAATATATTTTAAGTTAAATTTGATTACATATTATAATTTAATATCGTGGCTTGCGGACCTACTGTTGAGCATACCTGATGCAAAGAAATTATTATTGCTGTGTAGTATTTTATAAGTACACGGTACCCATTGAAAAATACAGTGGCTGCGAAAACCCAGAACTGGGCAGGATTGTGGACAGGAAACTGTGGTAGTTTTCTTTCAGATTCATTAATTTTACTTACGTGCCGAGTAGCGTTACAAATTAGCTAGTATTACGGGTTATAAAAAAGTATATTTCTATCTCCATTATTGTCTTTTATGGGGAACAGTATGTGATTATAAGAAAAACAACGTAATGCATAAAATTACATTTAAAGATCCCTAAAAAAAAAGTGATATCTGATATGTTGCGAGGCCCGGATTCCCTGTTACTGCAGTAACCAATATACTGTGTACATTTTTCAATATGTTACCGTAGGCAGGATATTTATGTAAAGGAAATTAATATCGCGTGTTTCAATGTGTTTTGCGTGCAAAATACTTCCAGCTTGTACATGCGTTATCGAAATCGTTTACGGTCTTTTATTAAAAACACACACACACAAAAGTTTGTAAAAATATTATATATATAAAAAAAAGGATTGTGTGAAACATATTAAGCAGTTATATATATAAAAGAAAATTAAAAAACCGTAAAGGATATCGATAACGCATGTATTAGCTTCAAGTATTTTACACACAAAACACATTCAAACTTAAGATATTACGCGATATTAATTTTCTTTACACAAAGAAATTACCAATTCCAAAAAATGATCTAAAGGCGGAGAAATGACCAATAAACCTAAAAACGCCAAAGAATGCATAATAAAGTAAAAAGTACTTCAATTTTATGTGAAATTTCTTTTATTATAATCTGCCTCGTTCTCAGAAAGGGTAGGGCATTTTATCAAGTTTCTAGCCCTAGCCATGGCAAACGACAATCGCTTCGTCATCTTATATCCATAGTCTGTCAAGTTACGAACTGCCTCCGCATAGAACCCATCGTCATTATTAACTTTGGGTGCCCAATGGATTGTAACTGCTAGGTCAGGTACAGAGGTCATTCGATCCGATCCGCATAGATCTTGACATTCTCGTCAATCCGGTACGCAACATATAAGGTAAAAATTAGAGTCCTGGTTCTCAAAGATAGAAGCATTTTGAGTTTCTTGTAGCGTACATTTTTTTTTTTTTTTTGGTTCGACACAGTTATGGTTTGGCGTAGTTTTTACCCTTTGAACTAAGAATTGGCTTCGCGCTTTCCATTTTCCTAAAGGAGCTTGTTTTCTTATCCTGTAATGAGACGCTGGATGAATGAGATTTGGATATTCGTGTACAAAAGCACAGACAGTGGTGCTTTTCTGAAAGTTATATGCGATTTCCGAACTCTCATAATGTTTGAAAGTGTTTCAGCACAGTCTTGGAACATCTAAGATAAATTGTAAAGTGTCTGTCTGAGTGGCCCTTTATATTTCAAGTTTTGATTCTTCTTGATTGATGATTTGTCTTCACGGAAGTGCAAATCAACAGGAAAACTTCAAGTAGACATTTCATCCGCAAGCTACCCTGTGTCCAAACATACCGATCCGTTAATGTTTTAGTTTTGAATTGGGTGGCTGGGATTGTTTGCTAAAACTATTATTATCGATTCGAGCTGAAGTATTTCTGTCCGATGTTGCAGCTTTTATTTCGTATTATTTGTGGTACAGGTAGATGTTGGTTAAAAGCCTCACAACCTCGTCAAGATCTCTACCATTTGGGAGGTTCTCTAGTGTTTTTCAAGTTGGTAGAGACACGCTTGTACCGTACGATCTTACACTGGAGAACTAACTCACAGAAGACAACATTCGGTCGACTGTGTGTACGCGGCTTGTGCTCGAGAATATATATATATGTGTGGTTTTTCTCCCTCTCTTGTGCAAGTTAACAAATGCTTCACTAAATCTGACTTGGCAAATCCCTTCCTATTTCTGGGACCATTATAGCGAGACGCTTGCTGGGTACACTTTAGCAAACCATTTTTTGACTTCCGGTGTACCGCGAAGTTGTGTCCCGTCGCGGTAACCTACAAATGGCTCGCCAAAAACTGACTTGGCAAATACGTTACAATTTCTGGAGTCATGATAGAGAGATCCTTGCATGGTGCTCTTCAACAAGCCTTTTTTTTTATTTACTTGTGTCGTATGCATGAGAATGTATATTTGTGTATGTAAGTGTAAACATTTTTAGAATATTGAAAAAAATGTAGTCATAGATTCAGTGATAATAATAATGTTAAAAATACAGCTTTAATTGTACTTCATTGCATGATTAGTATATTGACTCTTTACGATTGTTAACCCTTCTAGTTGTACAGTATAACAATGCAATTCACGTGAACTGAAAATTCTTGATTTTTATAGCGTCAGGATATTAAATGCAGAAAATGAGAGACGTTGTTTATATAAGTTAAGTCTGTATCATCATTATGTAGTAGACAGTTTTCGAAAGAATATACTATGGTCTAAACTAAGCTTGGCCAGTTTCTTTCCATACGGTGACCAAATATATGAGCGGTAGCGTCACGGACCGTCATCAGAAATAATGAATATAGGATAACATATCATTCAGAAATTCTGCAGGCAAAGCTAATCGCTAAAATAATAAACACATAATATCGTTAATTTAATATAGTTTTTATCTTGCCCTAGGTCAGCTGTTGGCCATGTCTTTTTGTTTAAACCAATAACGTTTCAAACATTGCTATGTACTTTGTCAAAATGTCAGACTTAAAATAATTAAATATTAAAGACCAAAGCGCGCGAAACTCACTAAATGTGAACAGAAAACAATACTGTGTAATACCAATTGGACTGGGAGAGAATGGGACAAAACTTTTTAATGATTCGATCTGGAGACCGATTGTTAGGCGAGTTCAGCGCATGCTAGGGATAAACTTCCTACTCTGTATATTTAGCTTTCATTTTTAAGTAATTGAACGTGAGACGATGTATTTCGTTTGTTGCTTTAAAACCTGAGTACTGGTATGTGGGGAAAATTAAAGAGAAAGAGCTGGTTGTGGATCGTGAGGTCTGAGCCGTCAGACTAGTTTCCAAGTGGTTTCTGGTTTGAATTCCAGCAGCGTCATGGACGTATGTGGATTTTAAAAACATTTATACGAGGAATGTTCAATAAAGAGTGATCATTTTTTTTAACAGCCTGTCTTTATTCATCCTCATAATTTTGATAGTCTTCCTCAGTGTAGCCTCCACTTGATGAGATGTACTTGTCCCAGCGTTTTTTGCAGTCTCAAAAAACAAACTGGAAAACTTTTTTAAAAATAGATCCTTCAAAATCGCCTCTGCAGCCTTGACTGCTGCTTCTAATTATGAAAAATGCCTGCCACAAAGGCATTTCTCCAAATTTGGGACGCTTGAGCCTTGGGTACGTAAAGGTCATAAATAAAACTTAATGCAATTCAATTGGAGAAAGGAAAAAGTCGCAAGGGGCTAGGTCTGGACTAAAGGGAAGACGAGGGACACACTACACATCGATTGCTGCGAGATATTGAGCAAAAAACATTTGCAATTTGCGGGCTTGTATTATCGTCCACCGTGCACAAACTTGTCTTAACAAATATTTTTTTGTTACCAACGTGTAGGTAGCACCCAATAAAATTTTCAGTATATCTGAGTGCTCGTAACGCTATTGAACGATCTTCTCTCACAGTGGCAGCAACGGTGATGATGTTTTCTTCCATGATAACAGTGATTAAAGCTTCCTGTCCACTTTGTTTGAAATGGATTTGTCCCCCCTCTTTAAGAATTTTAAATCACCTTCGAGCTGTTATAGGGAATAACAAACTCTCCATAAGTCTTTTGTAGCATTGCGTAGGCCTCAGCTGACGATTTGTTTAGACGGAACCATTGTTCCTCCTGTGTTATCTTCGTTCTTCCTATAGGCGGAACTAAACTTGTCAGAACTTGAGTAACTGTCACAGGTGCTGTTCTAATAAGACTATGCAAAAATTGCTGTGCGTACATTACACATTAAACCAATAATATAACAAATTTACACTTTAGCGCGATAAATTGTGCATAGCAGCACTATTGAACAACTCTCGTATAATCGAAACGAGTCGCAGAAACGGGCTAGCGTCACTAGTCAGACGGTTTTTTTTCGTTCAGTCGAGTGTCACGTGTCACGCCTCCCGTTACCTTATTTCTGTGTTTAGACCACAGTCCGCTACTTTTTGGTTTAAGTAGCTCCGCAATTTTTCTTACTATGCTACTAAAATGACCTAAATAAAATTAGGCGATCAAAGTTTATTGAGGAGAAGAGTTTCTATTTGTGAAAATCAGAAGTTATTAGAAAATCTTACAAAAAAATCTTCGAAGTTTCGAAACATTAGAATCTGTTTTTAATAAGCGTCTCCGTTTTTAACCAGTGAAGTTTTTTCTTTATTTTTACATACTTTTTATTTCTTTTAGTTGAAGAAGCCTTATGATCACATGCGTAAAGACTTATTTTCCTTTAAAAGTTTCCGTTTCAAATTTCAGGGGTCTTATCAAAAGAACAGGTATACCTCGAGAGGTTGTTGATTACATTATATTTGGGACTGTGATACAAGAGGTAAAAACCAGCAATGTAGCTAGGGAAGCAGCTCTGTCAGCAGGATTTTCAGATAAAACTCCAGCGCACACTGTAACTATGGCCTGTATTAGTTCAAATCAGGCAATTACAACAGGTACGTTTTAATGAAGAAATTAAATTATTAGATTATAATAACACTTTGCAAGGTAAATGGAAAGTAGAGATGTTTGAAAAGTTAAAACTAATTGTAGACATCGCTCTGAAATACCAACATTGGTAGGAACTAGTAGAAAGAAACTGCATTTGCCTCGAAAAGTGTTAAGGGTCAATTCTATAATTGTTGGCTAAAGCTTTAGACCAGGGCTAAGTTGAGGCCAAGTCATATTTTAGCCAATGAGAGTACGCAAAATGAGACTTGGCCTCAACTTAGCCCTGACCAGAAGCTTAGCCGTCGATTGTAGAACTGACCCTTACTCTGTTAAGCGTACGGTATTTCACATATACATCTAAGACAGGAATGAATCATACATTTATTCCTATTAATACAATAGAGCAGGGAACGTCAGTTTCATATTTTAGTTCGAAACTGAAAGTATGTACTGCTTAAATTAGCTAACACACACATCAGAAAATTGAAAGATTTTGCTTGATTGAAAGAAAATTGAAAGAATTAGCTGCTTGAGCCGATTATTTTTCGAAACTTATTGTGTACTTTCTTCCCTTAATACTGTCATTTTCGGTAGTATGTTAAGTATTCGTTATTTTTAATGTTTTTACTGGACAGAACATACGCTTCCTTTTTACATGCATGATCCTCAGCCTAAACGAATATTTTTCTTACTTTATCGTCTTGGGAACGAGGAGGGTTGGCTATCAGGGAATCAATCAAGGCAGCAAAGAACGAGTCTCGTGAAGTTCTATAGGGAGAATATCTGTCTCTTGAAGTTCTACAGGGATAATATCTCTTTAAGGACAATGTAAAGCCAAGATCTCCGACAAGAGATGACAGCACTGTCTCCGTATATGTGTAATGTATTTTTATCGTTGCTCGAAATTTCAATGCTGCTCCTATAAATTCAAGCCTAGAGAGTTCAAACTTTTAGGGAAGAATGTTTATAACTAATTCCAGAGTTCTATCCGTGCCGATTTTTCATTTTCTTGTTCATTGTTGAAATCATTTCATTTTTGCTATGCCTATAACAATGAAGCTCTTTCAACAATGAACAAGAAAGAAAATGAAAAATCGGCACGAATGGAACTCTTGAATTTGTTATGAAATTTCATCCCTGAAAGTTTGAACTCTCTACGCTTGAATTTGTAGGAGCAGCATTAAAATTTCGAGCAACTATAAATATACATTAGACATATACGGAGATAGTGCTGCCATCTCTTGTCGGAGATCTTGACTTTACATTGCCCTTAAGTCTCCGACTTGATTATGTGGGTTACATTTGTGTGTGTTCTCTTTCATTTTTAGTTTATGTGGTACTAGTGTAGTGTCCTGCTATTTACAGCATTATTATAAAAATTTGCGTCTGTGGTTTTAATTTATGATCTGCGATACTTAGAGCTTGAATCATTTACTTCGTGTCACGCAGATAGCTTCGAAGGTGTTACACGTAGGGTTTAAACAGATCCCAGACTGCGTGTTCACATTTTTATGATGCTTTACAGAAAAGCTATTGGCATATGCGTTTTCATCAAGCGGAGCTAGCTTGAAAATATGAAATGTAAAGAAAAGATACTTTCTGTGTACTGAAAACAAAAATTTTATTCTGTTTACTAGAAGCAACTTTTAAAGGAAACAGAACCATCTTTGTAGTTCAAGGTTATGACCACTGACTTCGTGTAAGCACTTGACCTACTCCAGTCATTTCCTAACTCTCACCAGGCAAATGCCGAGATAGTACCTTGAATATAGGCTGCAACCGATGTTTTCCCAACATTGCCACTGGGAGAGTACTTGTCGAGAGATGTTTTTTCGTTACCTTGAGACGGAATTCGGTTACAGATGCCTATACAATCCACAGAAGTCAAGTTAAATAAAGAAGGGGAATTTTTATAGATAGACCCTGCTGTTGAGATGCAAGAACAGTTTGACTGACGAGCACCGTGTAAGATGCGTAACTTGGGAAGTGTAGATCACAAAACTTGGCGCTTTTGTGAATACGAGTATACATTACAAAGTTAGGGGAGTCGAGAATGAGAGGTGAGTATATAAACATATGTTTTGAAAAACTGAGGACTAAATATACTTAAAGCTAACGTAAGTGTGAAGAGTGTATTTGGGACTCGGAACTGTATTAGTTCAATTTCACGCTGTTCATTGTGAGTACAGGTGAAAGTTGTCAAAATTCGCCATGAGCAGAACAAATGTTTCTGAAGATCATGATTGCAAATTTCAGGTGAGTAATTGATCGTACGCTCATACCGTAAGACTCTTAATACGATTCTTACACACGTGCAGAAATACTTGTTATACAAGCCCCTTTAGTTAGTATGTTGTCTTCCATCTGGTCTTGGGTTGCGTACCGTATATAACATCGGACTTTACAGCGTTGACTGTGCAATTATAGACACGTAACATTTTCTGGTAAAAGAAAATCTTGATTTTCATGTAAAGAGATTTATTAGTAATATATGTTGTATGTAGAAAGAGTTATAACTAGTCTCCGTGGTTCAGTCGGTTACGTCGCGGCCGTTGGATCAGCAGTGGGGAAGTCCGCGGGTTGGCTGATTTGACCGAGGGTTTTCCTCAGTTTCAGTAGACGAATTTTGGGAAGGTCCTCAGTTAAAGCGCTATCATTCCCTACCCTGCTCTCGTAAGAATGATCGCCGAGAGACGTCCTTGACGGGTTTAGGTCAATAACGTACACTTAAACAAAATATTAGACATAACACCTCTTTTACAGTATGTTTCAGATGCTCATACACATTTAAACTAAAAAAGTTGTCACACCTAAAGATGGTCTCGGGTTTGAGAACGAAGTACTTCATGAACAAAAAAGTTTTTTTTTTTTTTTTTTTTTTAAATTAGAACCACAAAAAGAAGGAAGTACATTACATAAAAGTTGCAGGTTCAGTCTGTGAAAAAGAAAATTAATAGAAGTGGTAACGCCAGTCCTCTCGGTAGATTTGTTTGGTCCACTTGTAAACTAATAGCGTTGACACTTTTAAATTCATTTAGATCTTTAGTTACTCGACGTATTTTTTTGAAATGACATTCAAATCTGGAGTATACATCTTGGAAAAAAAATCTTCAGGAACTTTAAGTGTTCGTCTAGAGGAGTCATCTGTCGTTCTCATGGCATAAGGTCTTACAACAATATAAAATATTGTTCGAATAATATAATCACACTGGAGGATAATCTGCAGTTTAGGTCTTTATTTTTGGAGTTTATGCAATATGTTTTAGATGCTTGAGTTCAGTTATCAAGTGTTTATTACCGAAGCGATACTTAGTAACGCATTTCAATACAAATGACATTAAATAAGCCGTGAGCCTAAAGGCCTTAAAATAAAATTAAAAAAAAAAGTCATTAAATAAAAAGAAAGTAACAGAAGAAAGCTGTTTTAGACATTGAATGAATTTGCAACATTAGATGTTAGTGTCGATATATTTCATTAACTTGTTAAGTTGCTGTTCAAGCTCTGATTTGTATATTCGCTACTTGGCGACATGGCGTCTCCTTAGCATTAGTCCCGGACCATTCCGCTCTGTCCATTTTTCTCTCCTACCATTTGAAAACGGTTTTGCGAAAAGTTGCCGCCTTTCTATTGTGTTTGCGAAGTTTCTGTAGTCCTGTATCAATATTCTGCTGTGTAAATATCCTTGTTTTCAACCTTTTGTACCATAAGATGGTAAAAAAGGTAGAAGTAAATGTACTTACATATACGAATACCAAGACAGCTGGACACGAACTTCACAAATACAATAGAAAATGTTGCAGCTACCAGAGTATCGGCAAGAGTACGTCTTGTGAGTGACAGGATGTTCGAAGGTCAGACTGGAATCGAAAATAGGACAGGTTTTGCAGCGAAGTCTATTGCACTTGCCAGGTTTGGGGGGAGGGGACGGGATTGGTACAAACAGTGGTGGTATTATGTTGCAGTAACAGTTATTGTGTTGAGATTCGGAGGTCTGCGGTAGACTATTTTGGGGCACGACGGGAAAAATCTTTCAGTTTCAGTCGAGGCAGTGACTATGGTGTGCGCCAGTTTGAGGATCTTTTGCAGGGACTGAAGGCTGAGGTGGTATTGGGTGAGAAGACTGTGAGCGTAGGGAGCTTCGCGGGGAGACCCTTTGGAATTACAGGGTGTCTACTCGCCTGAAAAACCTTGAACACCTGGAATTTTACTCTGGACCTGGAAAACCTGGAATTCTAGCAGAAATCTGGATTTTTTAAAAGTTAACTTTATTAATTTCACTCCGTAAAGATTAAAAATAAACTTTATTGGATTTGTAAATTTAAGGTCACAGAATGAGGCACTTGAAATAATTATTTTTTGTAAGAAGCTCTCAAGGCCTCTGAGACTTCTTGTGAGTATGGGTGTGACGACCCCGAGAGTACGCTAGCTGCTGTCAGCTATATTTCTTCTTTCTGATTGTTGCTCAGTTTTTCTCCTCATTTCATCTTTCTCTTATCCTTTACTCTAACCATGCATGTCTCGCTTTATTTTCTAATGTGCTTATGTAATCTAAGTTTTGAAGTTACCTTAACTTAATATATATTGTCAAGTATTTGAATTCAAATAAAGCCATTTTAAACGCACCAAGGATCCAATTACAACTATTATGAGTCATCTTAAAGTCTTTAATGTCTCCATCTTAAGTAGTTGCTTCAGTATGAATTGGATAGGTTTGGAAGGGCACTTAGAGATGTAATTTAAGTGTGTGTGTGGGTGTGTAGCTTTTGTGAGATTAGATTGTACATTAAGTAGTGTGAATACTATGACCAGCTAATTTACTGAGGTACACTTTTTTTAGGTTCCCACTTATTTTTTCGAGATTAATCCATTTCGAATTTTAATACGTCTGTTCTTACCTGTACATATAATATTTTGATAATTTTCGGCTTTCATAATTCTTATAGTCGAACAGGAATTTTTTTGTAAATATGACCTAAATACATTTTACCTACACATGGCAGATATTCGACTCCATTTCTTCTAATATGGCCGCTGCCGCTCACTTAAAAAAAAAAAAAAAAAAAAAAATGCCGTCAAGCAACAGTGACAGCGGAGTAATATAAAAATAGTGGGTGTTACAGTTGGACTCAAGTGTTTCGGTTAATAAATAATACACATCTTTCCACATACTAACATATACATATTTGTTAAACTTCACATACAATATAATCTCTCCAAAATATTACAGACATAGTTAAATTACATCTCTACGACGGTCTAAAGACGGAGCGAGAGCCGTTCCGAAGGGCCTATCCAATTCGTATTGAAGCAACTACTTGAGAGGACGACATTAAAAACTTTACTTTAGAGTGGGTCATAATAGTTTAGGTTAAATTCAGTTGAATTTGAGTTTATTTTATTTATTTTGTTGCCTAGACACATTGTTTTTTTTTTTTTTTATATAAGTATTGGTTACTTTCAATAAAGAGTATTCAACTAAGCATGCAGAAAGGTGATGTTCGTTATATTTCGTTAATTTTGGATCTGAACTGATTTTTCGTTGAAATTTTATTAAAAATATGAATCATACATTTAGCTTGTACTATTTATTTGTTTGTTACTGCCCGGTACTAATTTTATCAACCGGTTTCTGATAGGAAATATTCTACTTTATTTTCTTGTTTGAAATCTCTCGAAAACGTACGTTTTAGTTAGCACATAACTATTTTTATCATGCTCTATAATGACTTAAAGAAGCAGTATGTGCTTGGTATATGCGTCTTTTAATTGATGATAAACATTTTTTTGTTTCTAAGAAGAAAAATATTAAAGTAATGACCTGGAAAAAAACTGGAATTTGAAAATTGACATTCAGTAGACACCGTGATTACAAATGCAAGTTTTGATACTTCTTGATTAATGATCTGTCTTCACGGAAGTCAGTCAACAGGAAGACTTAAAACGAGCATTTCATTCGCACGTTATCCTAAATCCACTGACATTTTGTCCAAACAAACCGTTCCGATAATATCGGTTTTGATTTGGCGGCTGAGATGATTCGCTAAAAGTAGTATTCAGATTCGACGTAAAGTAATTTATTTCTGCCCAATGTGTTAGGTTTTTGAATTTAGTTCGTAAGGCCTTTAGACAACGGCAGAACCCCGGTAAAACCTACTGCATACGATGTTTGTCCACCACTAAGCCCATATCTGACGAGCAGGTATCGATCGGAGGACTGTAACAAAAACTTCCCCCTCCTATGTAATCGGGGTATCTCGACTGCTCCATGGATCGCGATCAAATTTGCTCATGAAGTGATTTCAAAACTTTATATTTAAAACAATCCATACATATAACGAATGGCTAATGCAGTCCCGATCAATAAGACAGCAACCGTTAAACCAAAAAATTGTGACTGAAGAAAATTCAGTTTAAGGTTGGTAGCGGCCCCAGCCTTTTCTCACAGTACAATGAGACGGTCGTGTCAAGCGATCTTTGATTTATTCAGTCTCCCAATACTTGTGTCAAATAGTCTTTCCAACCTTTTTCATTATAAATAATACTAAACGAAAGAACAGACAACCATAACCACAATTCCGGGGAGCTGAATCAATCAGTCCGAGTGTTTCCAAGTTGAAAATTGTTAATTCACTGCGGTTGCTATAGCACAAATAGGTTAACGTATATCCTGAAAAGTTCAATAGAACAAATGACATTTATTTTATCAGAAACAACCACAACCACAACCAAATTATAACTACATACACAATATCAAGAAAATATATTACATAATACTCACAGTTAATGTTTGTCCTGTTGGCCATGCTTCATTGTATGGATTCGCCCAATATTATGGATGTATACTAATAGAAATATAAGTCAAATCGACTCAAAGAGAATCCAAAAACCGTAGATAATTCGACTACACAAACGTTAGTTTCCTTGATCATGCAAATGGCAGCCTATACTACCGGCAAATAAATCCAAGCTCAAAGTAGTATCTACAGCAAATACCATTTAGTAAGCGAAACATAACAGCGATGAAATAGTGAAGAACACATAATCCACAATTCTCATAATAATGTTTTCCTCCATAACAATTTGCATAATTTTCAGAACTACACCAAGACAAATATTAATAAACCATTTAACTTACAATCACCAGTTCGTGGTAAAAGGAAACCAACTCATGACGTCACGACACATCAGCTGAGAGAACAAATAAACAAACGACAATCGGGAAACCCATATAGCGCGTAAAAGAGAGAATGCAACAAAATAGATTTTGTTACACGACCCCTGGCACTAGATGTGAGCGCTCTACCATTGAGCCACCTCTGTTAGGTTTTTGGTATTTGTGGTACAGGTAAGATGTTGGTTGAAAGCCTCACAACCACGTCAAGGTCTCTTACCTTCTGTGAGGGCCTCTAGTATTTTTAAAGTTGGTAGAGGGACGCAAGATTGCTTGTACCTTACAATCTTACGCCGGAGAACCAACTCACACAGCGCTTGGTCGACTGTGTGTACGCGGCTGGTGTTCTCGAATGTGTGTGTGTGTTTTCTCGTTCCTGTGGAAGTTAACAGATGTTTCACTAAACCTGACTTGGCAAACAGCTTGCTATTTCTGGGATCATTATAGCGAGATGCTTGCCGGGTACTCTTTAGCAAATCATTTGTTAACTTCCGAGATACCGAGAAGTTGTCCCGTCGCGATTACCGACAAATGGCTCGCCAAAACTGACCTGGCAAGTACCTTACTATTTCTGAAGCCATGATAGTGAGATCCTTGCCGGGTACTCTTCAGCAAGCCATTGGTTTATTTACTTGTGTCGGACGCACGAGAATGTGAGTGTAGACATTTTTCGAATATTGAAGAAAAAATGTAGTCATGGATTCAGTGATAATAAAAGAGTATTGTTAATGAAATATAGCTTTTGTTGTACTTCGTTACATGGTTAGTACATTGACACTTGACGATTGTTACCTCTGCTAATTGTACAGTACAACAATGCAATTTCCTTGAACTGAAAATTCTTTACTTTTTATAAATGTTAAATGGCGAAAATCAGACTCATCGTTTATATTAGCTAAGTTATGAACTTTATGTAGACAGTGTTCAGAAAAATAAATTATGGTCTAAACTAGGCGTGGCCAATTTCTTTCTGTAAGAAAGCCAATATATGATGAGTGGTCGTGTCACGGGCCGTCGTCAGAAATAATGAATACAACTAGGATATCAATCTGTCTGGTCGATTTTATAATACACATAATTTAATATAGCTTTTATTTTTTCGCGGGCCACAAAATAACATGTCGCCCAAAGACCAGCTGTTTCCTGCTCTCTAAAGCATTCAAGGGTAAGTGTTCGGATATACCTAACATCCAGTGTGGTTATCTCTGCTTGTACCAATTTCTGACGGTCATTGGAACTGAACTCTGTGATATCATCACTTAGTCTATCCATACAAGTAAATTGTCGGAGATTGGAAACCAAATTTTTTCTCTAACCTATCCAGAGTTTACAGGTTCAAGATAATTATCACTTCCTAAATGGAAGTTTAATTAATTATAACGGTACCATCTGCTGTTTCATCCAAACTGCGGTAAAAAGAAAAATAACCTTTCTTTCTGTATGTTTAGGCACAGTAAAAGATGTTACGAAGTTTTCAAGTTTTAATAACCTGCTTAACCACCTTGCTATAGCTATTTGTAGTGAAACGCAGCCAGTATCTTTTATATTTTCACGTTTATTTGAAGTTCCTAGCTTTCGTTCCGTTCTGAGCACTATTCATTTACGTTTATGGTTGTACTTAGCTTGCGTCGGGTGTACTTTCTATGAACGGAATCCTAAAGAGGGTGCCTACTGACCTGGAATTCTATTTTAGACCTGGAAAACCTGGATTTTTTAAGTCATTATTTTTTTTAAATTAAATTTTCACTTTATTAATGTCTACGTTGTAAACATTTAGAAGAAAGAACCTTTACTGAATTGGTAAATTTAAGGTCACAGAATGAGGCACTTATAGTAATTTATTTTTATAAGATGCTCCTAAGGGACTTTCAGACTTTTTGTGATTACGGGTGTAGGGACCCGAGCTGGATATCAACCATTTTCTCTTAACAACTATAATCGATCATGTCTTTTTTTTTTAATTGGGCTAATATGATTATGTGCTTTGGTTCTTATGTTACACTAAGTTTTGAAATTGCCTTAACTTCAGTATATATATTTTGTCAAATATTTGAATTCAAATAGTCATTTTAAACTCTCAGAGGACACAATTACAACTCTTATGACTTACCTTAAAGTAAGTTTGTTTTTATATCGTTCTCTTACGTAGTTGCTTCAATAACAAATGGCTATTCCTTTCGGAGCAGATCTCGTTCGGTCTTCAGACCGTCGCTAAGATGTAATTTAAGTGTGTGTTGCTTTTTGTGAGATTAGATGAACTAGTGTAAATACTACGACCAGTAATTTACTGAGCTACAAGTGTTTTAGGTTTCCACTTATTTACCGAAAAGCGTAGTCATTTAATATTGAAGCAACTAGAGAAAACCTTGCTTTAAGATGAGTCATGTTAGTTCGAGGTTAAATTCAGTTGACTTTATCTTGTTTAGGAAACTTTGTCTTAGTTGGGTAATTGATAAAATAAAAATGTTTGCAAGAAAATGTTATAAATTAATAATATATTGTATAAATCCATTTATATAAATAAAGTAATTGGGCATTCCCCTTTTCAAAAGGAATATGCAGTAAAATGTGTTTCAAATTGGGGTTTTACATACATATGTTTTTTTAAAGAATATTGGTTAGTTCCACTAAAATGTTGGATCTGAACTAACATTTCCTTTGAAACTTTATTTTAAAATATGAATTACACATTCAGGTTGTATATACTGTTTGGTTGGTTGTTATTGCACAATTTTCTCGACTACCTTCTGGTAGGGAATATTCTGCTTTATTTTTTTGTTCGAAATCTATCGAAAATGTGCATATTTTTTTATGCTCTATAATGACTTAAGAAAATAGTATGTGCTTGGTATATTCTTCTTTTAATTGACAAATTAATTTTTTTGTTTGTTTGCAAGAAGAGTTTTTTAAATAAATTAATGACCTGGAAATAGAGGCAAAATAAACCTGGAAAAACCTGGAATTTCAAAATTAACATTTAGTAGACACCCTGAATTAGGGTGATTTTTAGCACGGTCCAGTTGTTTACGGATGAGGTGTTTGGGATATCCACAGTCAGTGAGAGCTGAGGAGAGCGTATTGAAATAATTTTGAAGTAGGTCAACAGAGGAATAGATGCGGGAGCCGCGGACAGCAAGAGCGTTTGGTATGGTAGCTGTTGAAATGGATATACTACATACTGTTGGTGGGTTTGATGTGAACGCCTGTTTCAGGTCGATTGTTCTTGAGCCAGACATCCATATATACAGTAGAAGCTCGATTGAACGCGTTTGTCGGGGTACATACTTAATTCCGCGTTATAACTTAACCGCGGTAAATTAAAAAAATGACCTATAGGTTGAGAGAAGACGGATAAAAAGATCGGGAAAAATAGTACATGATAACACGTGTATGAAGTACATTAAGCAATAGTACAAGGTGTGAAATTCCGTTAGCACGGAGTCGATACCAGTTGTAGAGTGAAATGCAGTTCGTTACTAGCATACATTAAAAGAAAAGCATTTTATTGAATTTTTTTGTTTGGAGAGATACTTTGTACCGCGTTCAATCCGAACCCGCGGTAAATTGGACCTCGTTAAACCGGGCCCCCATTGTATTAATGAAAATAATAAAACAGAATTCAGATTTCTTCCGTGTCTCTTGAAGTAGTATTTGCCAAATATGATCACTAGACTTTAGTCTAATACTTGGAGGTTAATGGTAGAATTTTTTTTTTGCAGGAATTGGTCTGATAGCTGCTGGTGTGTATGATGTAGTTGTTGCTGGAGGAGTGGAATTTATGTCAGATGTTCCAATACGACATAGTCGTCAAATGAGAAGACTTATGCTTCAGGCAAACAAAGCTAAAACTTTAGCTCAGAAGCTTCAGCTGTTAATGCAGTTTAGACCTTCCTATCTGGCTCCAGAAGTACGTATATTATTCAGTTTTAATCACTCATGTGCTTCATTTAGTGGTAATTTCAGGAGAACTTCTGTACAGGTTTACACATCTAACTAAATTTTACTTCGTGTGAAACATCAAATAGTAAGATTTATTATTAAGAAATATGAGGTCAAATATAAATAATATTATTCAGAAACCTAAAAGTTACAAATTTTTGGGTTTGTAGTTGTATATTGACACAGATGTAAATAAGGTCTTAACGACGAGATGGTGGCGATGGTCGCTAGGCCTGGTGTCATCCAAGAGACTGGAGGTTTCTCGGCTGGGAATCTGGCAACTTGGCCACCTCCAGACACAGATCTGAACGCCAGTTCCAATCGTGCAGGGTCACAAGGTGTACACGTTAGACTGAGAGGTAGAATTGGTTCAACACACACTAACTTGTACATTAACTAAACTACCAAAACAGTTACCCGACTGAGCAGCGATTTCCTTATCTTGAAGAAAGAAACAAACACAAGAAAAACATTTGACTTAAATTAATATGAAAAAAAAAACTTTAATATCATGGAACATAGCCAAACATGCACAACTGAAGAATAACCTATAAATGCTAATAAGATATTACAAATTATTATATATCGTTAACAAGGACAGAATACAAAATATTGCAAACAATAATTATTTACGCGTGCGCGTGCTCGAGCAAGTTATTCAAAAATGAAAGCGTTTACATATTAAGCTTTTTTGCTACTTTCTGCTCAATTGAATATGTATTATTCAAATCAAGTCTTTGAGCATTAAGTCAACGCCGATACCTTGGCCAAGGATATTAATTAACTGTATTGTACTCACTCACAGTATGTATCCCATTTGTTATTGGATATACTTATCTTCCCCAAATGACATGGATATGCACAGTTTAGTAGACAAATCGGTTTCAAGCTATGACACTAAATAACAACGTTAAAAATATGACAAAGAAAGTTTCTGCAAACTTCAATAATATGTGAGACGATTTTGTCACTAATCAGTAATGAATTGTCTTATTCACCACAAGCAAAAAGTTTAAGAGCACATTCACACACGAACGGTTGGAATGTATTCATCCGCGCTTATGGTCTCTGCCAATAATTACTACGTAAAGGCGCGGACGATTATTTCATTTTGCGAACTTTGATTTCGGAGACTGACAACTGAAACAAGCTCATCTTTGTAGAATCTTTAATTATTCGTCCACAGACTAATAAAACTGAAAAGGAGCTTGACACAACACTTCGTGTCATCCAGTTTTTGCACGTCTCCACACGTTTCTATTGTCTCCGGAGTAGCGAGTTTGTCACATCTGTCCCGATACTTTGAATGCCAAATCGCAACTGAGTTTTGGTTCGAGCACACGTTGTGTCGAACTTCGCACTTAAACTAGAGGGCTCTGCCGGGCTGTGTGTCACCCTACGCAATTCACATAAAGATCATACAATATATGCAGTCAAGTACAAATTTCGCCCTAAATGACTTATTAATTACACATAAAGGTAACTCGGTACTGGGCGTGTTCAGGCTCACTCCCGAACCAAATAAGGTAATGTTATATCAGGCTGGCGTCAATGTGGCGAGAGTTTCATAAATGTTGCGTACAGCAGCGGGAAAATCCCGTCTATTCGTTACGTTAAAAAATTATATCCAACAAAGAAATGTAATCGAAGTTTCCAGAGTAACAGTTCGCGAGGAAATAGTTCCTTGGAAAATTCAACCAATTATCGACATTTCACTAAAACATTACATTAAACATGCCAGACAAAAAGATAACTAAACATCGTAAATAATAACAATTAGCAACATAATTAAAGGAAAGACAACCACCTAAGAACAAATCGTATTAAACATAATGACCTATCATTATCGCAAACCTTTATATACTAGAGTACACAAATAATGATTTATTCATATATTTTTCTTAAATTTTTACAAGAGACTGCCCCCGTGGTCACATAGTAACGTGACAATATAATTACGAGTTCGTACAAGATAACACTTATGGCAATGTTAGTATTCGTTGGAAACAGTTTCCTGCATGCAAGTTCTTACTTAGTAAAGTTGTTTAGTAGAACAAATAATTAAAAGTTCCACCCAATTCCATGGTGTAAGTGGTGAAGAAGGGACATAGACATTGAGAAGGCATCGCAGATTCAAATCGTCCTCGTGCCAACAGTTCTGAGGTTTCGCAGGATTTCCCTCAGTTCCACAAGGTAATAGTACCTAGAATAGAGGCTGTCACCACCACCTTCTTCACATTTTACTTGGAAAATGGACTCACTGAGAGACTTCGTTGTTTGACCTTAAGACTGACTTAGGGCGTAGAAATCAATTTAGTATCTCTATGTAACTTATTTCGAAAAAGTGTAAGATCTCATTTTCAGCTATGTGAATTAATTGTAAATTACTCTTAAGTGTCTGATGCATGTCTGTCGGTTAATTTTAGATACAGGATCTAACCTATTCTCACGATATTGCAGTTGCCAGCAGTTGCCGAGTTTTCATCAGGTGAAACTATGGGTCATTCAGGAGATAGGCTTGCAGCAGCCTTTGGTATTTCACGTCGAGAACAAGACGAATATGCTATGCGATCACATTGCTTAGCCCAAAGTGCTTACGAGAATGGAAATCTCAGTGATATTATGCCTTACAAAGGTAAGCATTTTTAATAGCTGGTTCTGAAAATGTGTAACACGTTTTTAACGAGTTTTTACAAAATGTCTTCCGGTGAAAACTAGTTTAAAGATTCGCAGGCTGGAATTTTATCCCGAAACTGATGTGATGTTTAGTGATACGTAAGTTGCAAAATGCTGTGTATCGTAATCTTAGCATTTGTAAGATGTACCGACTCCTTTGTTCAGCTAATTCCATTCCCAAAATAATCATAGTCTCTCTCACCTTTTGTGTTTGAAAAATGATGTAAGGCGCAATACCAACAAGATGTCGTGCCATTTCCATTAAGTCATTTCATGTTTATTGTTCAAATATGAATCCAGGTAACGAAAAATAACTTCATAGACCGTTAATAATGTATGTTGTCACCAGGTTTGGTTTAATCCAAATCCTTACTACAATGCCTGTATCCAGAGACATCGTGACTATCGTGATATTCAACGTTCGGAAAGTTACTTCTAAATGAGAACTTTGCTCCGCCACGTTCAGTTCAAAATTTAAAGGGGTAGTAGCTACCGTTCCTCATTCCATAAAAGAAAGCTGTATCGTTTTATAATGGTTCCTTGTGTGTTTGTGTGTGTGTGTGTGGGGGGGGGGGGGGCTGTAATCCAGCTTTTAGTTCACACAAAGGGTTAATTCTAAGAGCTCTTACCATTACGAACTGTTTTGTATTGTATTCACAGATTTGGTAATCAGAAAGGTTTGTCGAAACTGGCCACGGGAATCATGTCTTCTTCGTATTATATAGTTCATGCATTATAGAAGCGGACGGAAAGTATTTGATACTTTTTCCAAATTTTACTATTCATACTTAAAAAATACACACATTAACACGGTACCATACGTCTTCCGCCTTTTAATTATCGTATTCAAGAGGATTTTAGACACGTTTGTATTTATTCGGTGAGTGAGTGCTAGAGCAACGGAAAGTTTGTTCATGTTTCTTTTAAAAATTAAGCGTGTTCGATGATTCCGTTTATTTACAATGAACAATAGGCCCGAGCCAAAGTTGCTTAAGACCATGAATAAATTCAATTTAAAATGTACAAATTCCACTAACCATGATCCTTTTTAGAGCTTGCTCAATGCCAGTAATACTGATTGTGACAGTGATTGGATAGCTATTTATTATTATTTATATGTTTGTTTACCTCTGTTCATGTTTGAATTGACGTAGAATGTAAAAGTGGGAAGTCATACTGTTGAAACCTTCTCAGCGTTAAAGGGCTACCTTGAACTTACTTCAGCACAACAGATTGCCCAATTCTGCCTTAAGGAATATACCATATCCACAAAAGTTGAATTTTTCGTTATTTCAATGGTAGAGGCTGGGCAAGCGAGCAACTAGGGTTTTGAGTCTGGACAATTTAGTGATCAGTTTTTATCAAGAAGCTTCGCGCTGTGGGTGAATGTATTTAAATCGTTGGAAATGTTGTTCGATCATGATAGTTACGTGTGAAATTGTTGGTTAAGTGGTTGATGTACTTTATTTTCTTGTTGAACTCGTACTCATAATGAACACGTAGCATTGCTCGTACTCATAATGAACATCCGCCATGTAAATCAATAATAATAATAATAAAAAAAATATTATAGTTCTATTGCTTTGTACCCACCCCTGTGGTCAAATGGTTACAGACGCGAACTTCTGAACTGCATGGAAGACACACTGGTTCTACTGCAGGCTAGAATTTTCTCAGGGTTCCCATCAGTTTTACCAGGGGAATTCGTATATGTTTCCTAGACAAAATTCTTGGTCACTGCCTTCATTTTGCCGGCCCCCGAAGGTTACTAGCCAAGGAACGTCATCTCTCAGACATGTTATGATTTTGGCCGTAGCCGCATGTCTACAGCATCTTCGTAAGTTTAGTGGTAATAAAATTACTTTTTACAAGATAGATCGATGAACAGTGTAGATAAAATACTTGAGTGCGATTTGAAAAGTCTTAGCAAATATGTTGTTACCAGCATCAGTCTTGCCGTGCCAGATAATTATGTCGTAAATTTCGGTATCAAAAGTGAGATCGATGCATGATAAAATAATTTTAAGCAAATGAACGTGGCGACTGCTATTCTGGTAAAATTATCACGAGTATATTGCTGCCGTTGGAGGTTGAATTTCAAGAGGCGAGAGTAGGTAAAGTGGCCAAATGTCAATCATGAAAGAAGGAGAGTTATTTATTCGTAATTTATTTCAAATGAGATTACTACAGTCGCTCTATCCACTCTCCCCAGTTGAATTCAGCTCTAATTGTATCACTACCTTGATAGAATTTACCTTATTGAGGGTAGTGAGTACTACTAGTGTTTTTATTTTTATTAGAACTGCAGAAAATTATATGAACAGCGAGTTCTGCGACGTTCGTGAGTGCACATTTGATCTTTTCATATTCTTATTACAAGGAAAAGAAAGGACGAGAAGAAAATCTGGAGACTTCGTAGAGAAATTTCTATGGATCATGGTAGCGTTTGTAATAATTAGATTACGAACGAAAAATCTTCTCCTTCCACGCACTGAAATAAATAATAATAATAATAAAAAGACTTTGTAAAACTGTTTTGTATGAACCATTTTAGTAACTCTTGACTTTGCCCCGTCACGATTATGAATGCGATGCTAGTTAAAATTCACATCCATATCTTAGCCGAGATTCGAACCCGAGACCTGCGAGTCCCTGGCGTGTCGCCCCTACCCACACGGCAACCAGGTCGGCTTCCACGTATTGAATCAATAAATTAAAATTCCATGTACGAAGCAGTGTGATACATAACAGAATTGATTACTTACTTTTATCCTATGTTAACTAAAGGATATGAGTATCTGTATGGTACTTATTGCTTCATAGTTTTCATTTGTTTTAAACATAACCAGTTTTGTTGCCGTAATATACTTTCGAATACACCCTAGTGCTCTTCATCGAGATGACACCAACAAATATTAAGTATTAAAAGATAAATAGTTCTGTTGATCAGCCAACATTAGGCTGTTATCGTTTTATTTTTCATTCATTTATAGGAATTTTTTTACATTCACATTTTCATCAATGTTAGTTTTGGACGACATGCCAACACTAATATTTCAAGACCCGAAAAACGAAGTTCTTTCGGTACCATATGAAAAGCACAAACTTCAGTTGCGCACTCTTCTTCCCAGTACACTTTTGTACTTGTTTCTGTCACTTTCGTATTTCACTCTCACTTTCTATATACTTCTTTCTTGAACATTCGTTGGTGTGCGCCCCCCGATGAAGAGCACTAGAATGTATTCGAAAGTATATTAGAGTAACAATAGTGATGAAGACTTCGAAACAACGTAAGTATCGTACATTTTATGAAACGGTCTTCTGTGCGGATTTTTATTATTTTTTTAATTTTTTTTAGGTATTGGGGTCGTCTTGTTTTAATCTCCGTTAGCGTGATTAACAGCTTTGGTCATATGAGTTACTAAAAGAAGTTAATTTCTAGATGAGGTTGGTAAGAATAGTTTGTGTTACTAGTATTCACAGTGATGTAAGAGCGTTTAGATGTCGACAATGAAAATGATATAATATGACTTAAATTCGTGT
>JAGDQP010001185.1:0-51743 GCA_022664845.1 Lepisma saccharinum | reverse complement strand
AATAATAATAAATCACAGCCATATTCAATCCACTAGTGGATGAGGCCTCTCCCCGAAGGGAGGAGTTGGTCTACTACTCCCACGCTGACCAGACGGGTTGGGAAAGGAGAGCCGAAGCTCTCACTGTGATCGCCACTGTATTTTATTCACAGCAGCTCCCCTATTGTCCTCACGATGCTGGGTCAACACCGAAATTTTTGAGCCCCCACCGGGAATCGAACCCGGGACCGCTCGCACTGAAGTCGAGCGCGCTACCGACTAGGCTACGATATAAATAAATAAACGGGAAAATTCTGAAGTAGAAAACGGTGTATGTAACAAAAGTTCTAAAATTTTTAAAGTACACCTTGCGCATTATCGTGCAAATAATGAAGGCACTATATAACACGTTTTTAAATGTGTGTATGTATATTTGTCTAGTTCCAGGGAAGGAAGATCTTATTGTTAAGGACAATGGAGTTCGCTGCTCAACGTTGGAACAGCTTTCTAAGCTGAAACCTGCTTTTGTCAAGCCTCATGGGACAGTGACGGCAGGAAATGCATCATTTTTGGTAAGCACCTACAATGACTTTTTTATCATTTGTTGCGAAATTAGGATCAGTATTAGGGAATTACTTAGACTGACTTCTTCTGGCGGCTCTCCTAACTTAGGTTTTACAAGTTTGTCCTCAGTTTCATCTGACAGTTGGCGAAATAGTACTAACATTAGATCCCGAAAGAGAGCATGTTGAGAGACGCCATCTTCTGACTTGTGACGTGCTTTCTCCCATGGAAGATAAATAAAGCAATTTAGTTGAAAGGTTGTGAGTGTCATAAATACAAATTTTGTCATGAAAGTTAGAGGATAGAGTTTGTAACAGTTACATCCCAGTTGTTCCGTTTGATTGTCATCAATCATGGGTTGTCTGTTTTGTATAATCATGGCCTTGAAAGTGGTTCCGCGAAATTCCGCTAGGTAGCAAGACGACGCAAAACAACACACTGTCACAGTGGCGCAGTTTTCCTCGGTGAGAGTAGATGTGGAAGTGGAACAGTGGATGAACATTAAGTTTCTTGTGCTGCTGGGTAAGATAGCCGTGGTAACGTGTTACCTTCTTTTACAGGTTTTGTCAAGAGGTCGTATGTTTGAGTGGCATAAGAGTTTTGTTCAAAATAGGGTATCAGGGGAAGGCGATCAAGTACGCATACAGCTGATAGCGTGGATCTCATCCGGAAAGAGATACGAGAAGGCCGTCGTAAGATAAGTAAATTATGGTGGCGATAACAGCAGTATGGCTTACACCCATTCCAATTCGAGGAAGCCCTTATCGTAATCACATATGAAAAGAACATAACGTCATTATACGCGTGTTATACAAGTAACTTGGATCGAAAGTAAACAGTTCGGAAAGAACAAAAACACAGTGTGTTCTTTTGTGCCCCCCAAGTTAGCACGCTCTCCTGTGGTGCGCGTGGTCTCTGAATGAAACCTGGTTAGGGCATATTGAAGGTAGTAATTCATAGCCTACTTAAAAGAAAAGTAGTAGATTCCGTTCGTAAAAGCTCACACGTTTGTTTAGGACGTTAATAAGCACATAATAAGTTCGTTGCAAAGCCTACTTATAGTAAGGCAAGGAATGTCGAATCGTGTACCGATATTATTTTCCGCTCTTAGCAAATACGCTTAACCTACGTGTATTGTTGGTTGTTTTCAAAACTTCAAATGTTTTGACTCATACTCTTGAATGATGAGAACGTTTCAGATTTTTTTTTTTTTTTTTTTTTTGCCCTAATTGTACTTGATATGAATATTTTAGTATGCCTGTAATAATTACAATTCTAGTTTGTTCACATTGAAGTACGTATTTGTTACAAATATGAATAACAAGAATACTTCTAATTCTTGGTGTGGTAGCTGCTGCTTGAGTGTTCGAACTGGGCATTGTTGACGTTTTAGAGGACCACAGTAAAATTGTCACCACTGCCATATTTTGTTGTTTTTATTGTTCATATTTTATTTGTCTTTGGAGACAAGTATTTAGGACATTTGCCAAAGTAAAGCACGCAATAAATGTTGTTGGTATTTTTATATAATTTAATAAGATTTATTGCTAACATTGTTATGTGAATATTGACATCATAATTGTGTGGAGAAGACCTTATTTGATAAACGAAGTATGTTAGTTCATATTTTCTATCGCATTCTTGTAATCCACATTTTTTTGCAGACTGATGGAGCTTCTGCCTGTCTTATTACAACAGAACAGAAGGCCAAATCTTTAGGATTAACTCCCAAAGCATATTTGCGAGATTTTATTTACGTTTCTCAAGATCCGAAAGATCAGCTACTACTTGGGTAAGTTTCCTTATTTGTTTACCATGGATGAGTGGTGTATAGCGACGACTCACATTTTACAGAATTTGTGGGTGAGGAGTCAGATGAAGGAATAATAATAGTGAGTCCATGTGCTATTAGTAATTAAAATGCCGATAAAAATTCTTGTTCATTCGCACTTCTTATGCTCATTTTCTGACTTACTAATTGCCAAAGACATTTATAAATTGCCAAAGTTGATATTTTTCTAAGATTGTGGTGATGGTCAAGTTTATACTTGAAGACCAAACGTATACTCATTTCTTATCTTATAAATTGCCAGAAGTTTTCATTTGTTTTTAAGATATTTACTTACCTTTGATTTGTTCAGAGAACATTTTAAACCGGGGTCTGTAATGTCTGCAATATCGAAAGAAGCTTTGTAATGTTCGTTTGACTACATTATTAAAATTAATAGTGTGAAAATGGGTTCAAAATCCCTATTATACAGAAATGGTATGTGGCTACACTTTATTCTTTTATAACAATAAATTAAGTGTAGAAACGTCCAGGATAAGCATATATTGGTTTGCTAAAGGTTACCAACGCCATTGTCTCATATTGATAAAGTAATCTCCCCTCTGAGAAAAACTGCACGTTATTAACCAACTTTGAAAGTCTTCCCTGTCTGCTCACATCAGATCATAGTGCCTTAGTAATAACACTTGGCAGTATCATTTTGAAATTAGCAGATTATCAGTTAAAATACCCAAAAAAGTATTTGGAGCACTTAATAATCAGTTACAATAATCAGCCAAGGCACCACGAAATAGTAACTAACGGAACGACTTTGTATCATACAAATTACCGGAAACCATTGAATTACTTTGTAATTTCATAGTGTGACCCTTAGTTTGTACAGGTTTTCATTCAAAACTGTTAACGATTTGCCCTGTGAAAGAAAAAAGGCTTGTGTGCAACTGGCTCCTTCGAGAAGGAAAGGCGACAAAGAGTCAGGTTAATAAATATATAAAAGCTGTCTTTTGTTAAGCTGAGTTGTTCTTTGTGTAGTAAAATACTGAGTATAACGCATTATTTACTCAGTATTATTGTGTGAGTTTCACACAGTGTAGTTCAAATAAATTTTTCAGACTATGGAAATGCGCGAAACCTATTTTAGGTAGCGTTCTCTGCATAGTAATACTTAACTGATCCTTGCAAAAAAGTCCTCGAGTCAGCCTTAAACAGGGCTGATGCTTGAAAGAACGAACAACACTTCCTCATGCGAAATTGAAATTTGCTACAACCGTAGTTATGTGGCTTGGAAGGGGGGGGGGGGGGGGTGTTTCTTGTTTTAAACTTTTTTTTGTGAAACAGAAGTTAATACATCGGTTGTAGAATATGTTGTGAAGGCCATGCTGTAATCTTTATTGCTCCTGATGTTCAAGAGTCGATCAGTTTATCTTGAAGAAAATAGAATTCACATTACGGAAGCTATTTAATTAATAAAGTTCCAAGTAGGATTATTGAACTCTGTTGCCTCATTTTAACGAGATCCATTTTGACATTACTTAATAGTTTTTCCTCAGCCTGCTTTGCGATTCTAGTATGGCGACATGCCAAAATAATCTGGTATCTTCCTTTTTCGTTTCATAGTGACTAGGACAAAGGAAAAAGAACGACAGTTCTGTTGATCAGGAGACATAGGTTAAAAACTGCCACGACATTGTGAAATTAATATTAGAAATGCCATTTTAATTGGACTGAAACGTAATAGTATTATAAACAGCTAATTCGAATTGCGGTACGTATTGTCTTAAGAGAGCTTCTGGACACGAGACGTAATACAGCTGACTTAGTTGTAAGCAAGGAACTTCCGTACGTCACGGCCACTGTACGGAATTGTGTGTATTGTAAAACAAATAGATTTAAAATGTAATAGATATAAGCGACATTTTGATTGTATTTAGTAGAGAATCTGAGTTCTGTTTGATGTTTTTAGAATTCCTTAAGAATAATATTTGTCTTGGAACAAGAAAAACGTCTAAAAATGAGGGCAAAGTACTGTTCACATAGTCACTTGTGTATATAAAACTGAATAATATTCGTAATGTCTAGGAAAAGCATTACATTCGTATTGGCAAATTTTTTGAACAGAGTGAATTTTCATGTGAAGGGAAGTAAGTTCCTTAAACTACCGATTACTGGAAACTTGTGAACTTCTTTGTTACTCTTACTCCGTCGATTGCATTATTCGCTGGAATAATGTTTATGGAACTGTAAGATTTGAGTTGTGCAACGCACTTCTAGAAATATGATTGAAAGTACTAATGTATGTGATGCGGATTAATCATGGGTGTAATAAGCCGCACCCTTACAGGATCATAAGGTTGAATGTCAGCAGCTGCTTTTGCTGGTATTGTGTTGGTATCTGCTATGTATTAATTTGCATGCGTATATCTTTCCTGCAAGAGTCACTTTGTTGTAAGAAAAGATTTGAAAAAGTGACAGGATAACATGCTAGAATAAAAAGAGTTCTACAGGACTGGCAGTTCCTAGAGTGTAGACTGCTTAGTAGTATTGAACTCTGACAGTTCATTTGATTAGAAAGAAAGAGGTGTATTAAAAGTAAGGAGTAAAGATAGGTAGTAAAGCTTGGAAAAGTAGAAAGAGAAGAATGCAGCGAGTACGATCTTTGATCGTGATAAGTGACGAGTTTTCTGTAATTCAAAGTTCCTTCGTATCTTTGGCTTCTCTAGCGTGTTGCATGATAATAGCAGTTACCGGAATTTGGTAAATTCTTGCCTTCGTTTTTTTTATTGAAAATTTCAGTAGTAATTTAATTACATTCACAACTGCAAGGTCTTTCTGTTGTTATTCAACGAGTGGCTTTTTCGTTTGAACATTATTTTTTAACCCACTCTTAATTAAGTACCAATATTGTTACATAGTTGCGGGAAGAGTGCTCGCCGAGGGACATCGTCTCTCAGATTTTTTAACCCACTCTTAATTAAGTACCAATATTGTTACATAGTTGCGGGAAGAGTGCTCGCCGAGGGACATCGTCTCTCAGACGTGATAAACTTAGACCAAACCTGCATGTATGACTCATAAATTTAGGTCAGATACACAAATAAATAAGGGCGTGATTTGCACTTCGTGTGAATGAGTAAGTTTCGTCTTTAAAATGTCACGTGTTCGATTAGGACGTAAATCACAGACACATTAGGAGGACACATCAGCAAACCGTTCGTTTGGGAGAAAGCGGCACACACCAGGACATGTGAGCGAAAAAAAAGTTGTGAAGCTCCAGACACAACCGGAGCTAGTGAACAATATTGAACACTACTGAATTTCATGAGATCTACACTTCCTTGCATCTTGTTTTGGTCTCATACACCGGAGTTTCAAAGAAGAGGCCGCGTAGAAAATACATTATTCGATGGATATGTAATTAGTTTTATTAATTTTATCCTATTACTGTACGTTCTTGTTCTTCCTGAATTTGGTTGGTTTATTAGTCGTCAGTAGCAATTGTACTAAGCCTATGTAATATAGTGGTTACGATCGCGAACTTTGGATAGGCACGCAGATGTAAGCCCTGCTGCTATCCATGCTGACTGATGTATTTTAGGGTCTCCCCCAGTTTCACCAGGCAAATGTAGGTTTTTCTCTGCCTCGGGAACGTTGCAACGAGGAATGGTATGCGTCAGAGGCCGACCGTCCTGACTGAGGTTTTCCTTAGTTCACCAAACGAATGCTGGAAATGGCGCCTTCATCATGCTTGCCCTCGGAAGTGTTACCGTCGAGGTAGGACATCATCCTCTGTTGTGACGGACTTAGGCCAGTTACGAGTTTAGCCCTTAAAAAGAGGGTTGACCCACGCCAATTAAGATTAAAATATAAAGTTCTATTTGAAGAGAGAAATCGAATGGTGTGATCCAAAATTCTGTACCTCTTTCGGTAGGCTAAAGAGGCCGCCCAAATTTTCTCTGAAACTCAAATCTTGTTCTAATGTTCACAGGAAAGTTTTGTTTAAATCCTGTTCAGTTTTGTTTAATTCCTAAAGCATTTACGAGGTGAGCTCGAGTTGTAAGGGATCCGATTTTTTTATTTGAAGTAGAAGCAACTAGAAACAGGTGTCGGTTTTAAAATACGGGTACATTCGTTGCGGATCTTACCGGTAGAGGGTGGGTAGCATTATCCCATGCATAGAACGCATATGCTTCTTGTCGTGTGACGCATGTTGTAGATACTGAAAATGAACATCGTCCAAAAACAGCATGTTTTCGTCTGATTATTTTTCACGTATATGGGATGGTCGCTCATTGATGCTTATTGGCAGTAACTTAAACTCAGCCTTTGTTACACCACAATTGCACATGAGAAAGTGGTTAAGGGGTACAGTTGAGTGACTGTAGAACATTGCCTCCATAGTTGGCATTTCTGTGGTATTTGTGCACTCCATGTTTCATGAAGATTGATAACACAAGAAGTTTCTTGGAAGCGGGTGCAGCGATAACGTACACAGAAACACAGGTTGCTTACGTGGCAACCAGATGTTGTTTACGCGCAATTATCTGATAGATAGTGCTTCATACTAATCCGTTATGACCAAGAACGATCCCACACAAGTGGATGATAACTTGGCAGGTAGGAAAAAACAAATGCATGCTGCTTGCCCGTGACGGTTTCTTATGGCCACACCTTTCCCCACACCATATGCCTCTCTACTTCTTGTGCAGTTATATCAAGAACATTGTATGCAGTAGAATAGTTACGATTTTAGCTGAATTGAAATGCAGGGTCGAGGAGGCTGGAGCATCAGTCGAAGTGGACATGATTCGCAGCACATTGAGTGAATTCGTCAATAGACTTGAAATTATGAAAGCCACCCAGGGTGCCCATATAGATATTTATTAGTTACTAGAACAGTGTGCAGTGAACATTGTAAACTATTTGAATCTTTAAATATCATGGCGTGAATTTTTTATGAATGCTTTTTGCAGTAAATATATTTTTATGTGTTATCCAGTAAATATAAATTATGGGCACTCTGTATCATTGAAATAAATGCCGACAGGCTATGGTCAGGGAAATAGTTTGAACCGTTACCGAATTTTTAGGAGCAAAGCCTGTAGGAAGCCTGTTTGAGCTAATTATTAAAAATTTTGATATGGAAATGATATACAGTGTTAAATGCTAACTGTAAGCTTTCTTGTAGTATTAATTGTTAAATCTTAATGTGAGAATCGAGTTGTAAAGTACATTTTGAAATTTCGATTTTCGTACTAACATGCTTTGTGAATTTGGCTTTTACAGACCTACTTACGCAACACCAAAAATTTTGGAAAAAGCTGGTTTGAAGGTGGAAGATATTAATGTATGGGAAGTACATGAAGCGTTCGCTGTAAGTATCTGTCAAGCGAGAAGAAATTGCGAAATAATAGAGCTTAGCTAATTCAACAATTAACCAGGGGTAAAAATGTAAAACAAGCTTGGAGTGTACCCCATCCTTTATACCTGATAGAAATCTTTATTTCAGCGACAAGTGCAGTGGCTGTCTTGCCTGTTTGACCTACTTCAGTTAACACTGGTTACTAAGTCATTTGAAATCTAAACTAAAAATTCGTTCTGAATAACCCCAGGAAATACTGATACTGAAAATAATAATAAAAAGATATTGCTGGTAAATTCTTTAATATGCCAGGATTTGCAGTTGCAAAAATAGTTAAAAAAAAAAAAAAGTAACAAAACCCTGGCCAAGTTAGAAATTTTCTGAGATTATTTTTTTGAATTTAATACTTTTTTTTGTTACCGATTGTTTTAGAACGACAATTTTTCGTTGAAATATTTTAAAGGCTACCCCACGACCAGATACATTATACCAGAAAGACAAGAGCGTTTTAACAATGCTGTCTTTTCGTGACTCCGGTGGCGCTGCAAGAAGTGACTTTCTTCCAGCATATCTCCTATGACATGCTTCAATAAGAAAGGTTTAAATAACGTGCTGCAGTTCAAATCTGAACTACTGGGATTTGCTGGGGCAACGAGCGACGCCGATTTTGGCATTTTACACGGTAATTTTATATATGGAGCTCCTCTCTGCAAAACTTTCTTTCTCAAATATCACAAATATAATCGAAGGAAATGCGTTGCTCAAATACGATCGTATAAAATTCGTATGCAAAGTTCAAAAATCGCTAAAATTTCGATGCCAGCATTTGGAAAAAGAAGGCACAATAATTTTGGAAACTACAGAGCACTGGCTATTTTTCTAGCGTTTGTGGGGCCATGCACTGGCCGATCCTTTATTTATTCCAATGTGATAGCATCCATTTTCAACAAACCGATAACTGGTACAATACAAATATGTATATAAAATATTATATATTCACCCAGCCCCTGTGGTCTAAACGGTAACGTCGCGGACTTCTGATCGGCAATGGGTAGACATGTGGAATCGAACTTCGCGGCTGACTATCGTGACTCAGGGTTGCCGTCAGTTTCACCAGGCGAATGCCGGGATCGTATCTTTACTGAGGCTTTGGCCTATGGTACCTTTCCCACCCTTGTACTTTAGATTAGCAGTGGGCAGGTACGTGGGTTCGAACCCCACGCCCGACCATCCTGACTGATGTTTTCCTCAGTTCTACCAGGCGAATCCCGGGATGGTACCTCAAGAAAGACGCTGGCTTATCCGATCATCTACCTACCCTATCCCAGCCTGAACCAAAGATGTCAAAAGGCCATAAATAGATTCAAATTTCTCCCCCTACTTATCCCAGCTTGAGCCAAATTTGCCTAAAGGCCACATATAAAACTCAATTTTACATAATAAATTTCCAACTTACAACAAGAAACCTAATCGGTAAGAGTTGACTCACGAATACACCTCCTCCAAACCTTTTGAGAGATAGACCAAACCAACTTCAACGTTTGATGAGTATACTTATAACAAGCTTTAATGCAATTACGTTGTGCAGGTACCGGTAATTGATTTAAGTTTTGTTGATTTTTTATTGTTGTTGTTAAATCTCCTTAATAGTGAAGACTTCCAAGAACAGAATAGGGTGTATACAATGAGTTAATCTTAAAAGAATTTCATAGATGTTGTACTGAAGAATCATGCATTGTTATAATTGTGGACAAATTTGCCTCTTGTCTGGTATCTTACGTACTTATATATTTTAATTGCATTAGTTGTTACATATTCAACATCATCTTCACACAAGGGAGTGTTAGAACCTACCTGGAACTTATTGCTTATGCTTTCTCCCGGATTGTTATTCATATACTAAAATTTTCGTTGGTCCTGAACCAGCATTACCATTAGCACAAAGACTGGGAACGATAAAATTGCTTACTGAATAAAATGGTAAAAGATGCAAATGTATAAGAACCAACTTAACTTTTTAAAGGTGGTCCATCGTGTGGTGTCCATCCGAAAGCATTAAACTCTTTCCAACATGGCGGACTACAGGTGACAGGCTATCACACAATGGACCTCCTTTAGGAAGATAAGTTGTTTCTAGTACTTCTAAATCGTTTACATAATTCAGTTACATAATTTTATCTTCCAAGTTCTTATGCTGGTGATGGTGAAGATCCAAAACCAATGAAATTTGAGTATATAAATAGCACTCCAGTAAACACATTGTAATAAGTATCTGTTAGTTGCTACATAGTTTTGGATTTTAATCTTTGTTCCACTGTATGTTCTTGCCTGACTAATGTTTCAATTGTTTTCAATGTGTTTGTCACTAATTTTCACACTTGTTATTTATATTTCAAGGGACAAATTCTGGCCAATCTGAGAGCTATGGATTCAGACTGGTTTGCAAAAACATACTTGAATCGTAAAAATAAAGTTGGTATTCCATCTCTGGACAAATGGAATTTGTGGGGAGGATCTCTTAGCATAGGACATCCATTTGCGGCAACAGGTATTATTCTTTCGTTTAGTGGTTCTCTTTATTTACTGCTGTGGGTAACTGTAATTTCTCTGTATGTACTATATTGCTAGATACTCCACAATGTAGGGTTTTAGCTCAGGTTGTTTTCTACGTGTTGGCATTAGTTGAGTTGCAATGAATTGAAATTCTGTACAAGCCAGAACGAAAGGCGAAATTCGTAATTAATCTTCATTGATCCGTGACACTAGGAAACTACAATAGCTGAAGATGAGGAGATGATATTATTTTTGTATTATGTTGAAAGACTTGCACATCGAGTGTTATGTGCTGTTGTATACCGATATAGGATAGCCGGAAACTGCGACTAAACGTGCTGCTAATCTTCGACCAAATGGCCTGAGTCAAAGTTCCCTAAAAACCGTAAAATAAAATCCAAATTCAGTTTTCCGACCAAATGGATTTACATCATGACCTGTGTAAACGTAGGTAGTGATCTTACAATTACATAATTATTTATAGTTAGCATGGCCAATCGCCAAGTTTTACTGTGAGAGACATAATAGTTAGTGCTTGACGGATGGGACATTTAATCTCTGAGGTGATGAGAACTTACTTTTGAGATCAACCGTGTCAAGTGTGTATTGAGAGTAATTAAATTTGGACATACCTACACATCATAAACAGTGCACTGGACGGCGAAGATTTGGATGCACGAAAGAAGCCGTATATGTCCTGTGTTACTGTTTGCGGCGATGAACTTTTGATTTCCGTAAGCCATAGAATAAGTAAGCAAACAAGGAATCGCCAGTGACAAACACTACCGCGTTTAACCATGGAGAGAAGTTCAAACATATCTATCAGAACAATGCAGCTTTGGGCTATGAGGGTAAATTAGACCCATTAGAGTCTCTAGAATCATAGTTTTGCGCTTGTTTTGGGCTCGTGAACAGCAAAACTCTGTGCGATGGAGAAGAGACGATGTATAACGTAGTCCGAGGAGTTCCGTTACTGTTGTTCCGGGCTGATTGGAGAATTTGGTTGTGGCTCAGACCCCATGAAGCTATTTCTGATACGTGTAGCAAAGTGTTTGAGAGGTCCTTGCTGCGTCTTTTCCTTAGCAGGTACTCTACATTGAATCATGGACTTCACATACCAGCGCGAGAAGTCATTCACCGCACTTGAGCACTTGATAATGTGGTTCGAAAGGTATCGTTAGTCTTTACATATCAGCGTAAGTAAACAGTCTGAGAAATGGCACTCTATAAAATAGTTTGTGGTGACGCTTTTAATCCAGCCTCTGTAAGGGCAAACGGAGTGGTGAGAAAGGGTTTTTAGAAGCTTCTTGTTCAATTAGAACAAAATTCATAACGCAAACAAAAATAGTAGACTAAAGATTAGATTTCGAAGTCTGTAAAAAAAAAAAAGAATAGATTTGAAGCTGGAAGTTATTTCCAAGGTGTCATTTTCATTTTTCATAGTTTTTGTTGTGTAATATGTGTAGTCACGATTATAAATCGTCTACATAGTTTCGTATTTTATTAATGAACTGTTTCAAGGTATAGCATGGTACATTCGATAATTCAGATGACTGTTCGAAATTAATTGTAATGATCGATGCTTTGTTAATATTTCTAATGTGATTTAGCTCGTGTATAATCGATTTGCATATATATATTTCCTGCAAGAGTCACTTTGCTGTAAGAACTGATAGAAAGTAACATGATAGTATGCTAGAATAAAGACGAGTTCTACAGGACTAGCAGTTCCTTAAGTGTAGACTGCTTGGTAGTATTGAACTCTGACAGTTTACTTAAAAAAAAAACCTAAGTATTAATATGTGTACGATTCTGTGAGTATTAACACGCACCTTGATAAGTAAGGAATTGCAATTAAAAGTTCCTTCGTACTTTTTACTTCTCTACCTAGTACTGCTGTAAGTTCTGTTACATTGTGTGCAGCCCTTACAGACGAAGACACTCATCACCAATGCACGTACGATGCTTGTTCTGCAACACGTGTACTGTGAACCAGTCTGGAAACATAAGTCAGAATGGATTGTGGTTGAAGGTTAAATTTAGTGGGACACAAAGGAAAATGTGTTTACCGTAACTTTTTTGTACAGGTGTGCTAAATCTTTAAGTAAAATTTCTGGTGTGCAGAAACCTCAAAAAGTATTGAGAATGTTTGTGTACCGAGCAGTAGATTGAGGGAACAGAAGAAAAAATAACTGTTGTCCGGCCTCGAAGAGTAGAACAGTTGTGATGCGATCAAAGCTATAAGGGAGTGAATACATCATCATCTTCTACGGAAGCAGAAAATCTTTCGTAGAGATTTAGCAATTTTGACCAGGTCGATGTCAAGCCTAATCCGAGAGGATCTGCACATAACCCTTTTGACTCAACAGGATATTTTTTGACACCTGCACTGAAGAGAGCAAGACGGGTTAGAGCTGAGCGCTTAATCCAATGATCATAAATACATACCGATAAGAAATTCTTAATGATTAGAGAGAAATGTAACGAACAAAATGATGACATCTGTGCTCATACATCTGAAACCAGATAGAACATCCCACAAATGCAAAGAGGCCACCGCCCGTGTCACTGATGCTTTTGTGGTGGGTGTCTCATCAAAAATGACATCTCTTCATTTTTGCTGAAAAGGTTTGAAAACTAGAGCCAAGATTTGTCAGCGTGATTTTCATGTGGGAGTAGTGAACTTAAACACAATCCTATTCGATGGTCGAAGTTAAATCTTCCAAGACGATTCAGCTCCGGCTTACAAGGCGGAGACAACGCAGACATGACTACGAAATAATGTACTTGACTTCTCTAGCTCCGACGATTGCCTTTCAGGGAGCCTAGACCTGAACCCGCTGGACTGTAAATTTGTGAGCAGCTTTTAAAGGCTAGAGCCTGTTGTAAGCGACATTTGAACTGTGAAAAAAATCCTGGTGAAAGAAGCAAGCTTAATACCATTGAAGACTGTGTGCAACAATAGGTGAATGACCGGACATTTGAAATCTGTACCAAAGGAAAAGATGGTCACTTTGAGTGAACTGTTGCAATTAAAGCGCACAAACCATTGTAAATAAAGTGTGTGCATTTCAAACGCCAAATATATGATTACTGTTTTTCTACATGTTAATTCTCGTGTCATTTAACTGTGCAGTGTGTTGCACGGAAATAGTATTTACTGGGTGACATGATACTTATCTTCGTTGTCTGTTGTTTTAAATGTCAGTAATAATGTGCATTTGCATCTGAATATTCTTCATGTGGGTGCTAGCAATTCCCTAATTCCTGCGAATATTCGATTGTTACCCACTTCCGTTAACTACCAATATTGGAATGCAGCTTCCTTCACTTCACGTTGTCAACTAGTTATGGGGACAAGCGAGGAATATTTATAAAAGTGAAGAGAATCGTAGAATTAATCTTATCGGGAAAATGCAATTAAAAATTTCAAGATACATATAATACTTTCGATAGCTCCACAGTTTACAGGTCTCCCACTGGATCACTATTTCAACTAAAAGTCACGTTTTTACCGATGGCTTCTGAAAGTCGCCTAATTTTATAAAACTGTCAGTAAAGTCAGTACTTGTATAATAATAATAATAATAACAAAAAAACTGAAATAAGTCCAATGTGAAATTCAATTTAACATTCAAATGTGAAATCCAATTTAAGATTATGAATGAAGTAATCTAATGTCCTTTTGATTAAGAATTGTATTATTTGTTGTGGTTAACGTTTGTATGCATTCATTCATTGTTCAAGGTGTAGCTTATGGTTGTTGATACAGAACACGGCGTTCGTTGAGTAGCACTACCATAAACATTTGTTCAATGAGTTGTTTCTTCCTATTCGTAAGCTAAATTGAATGTAAAAGTATCAGTAGCTACATTACAAAAATAACATAGAGAACTCTGGTTACTACACTTATTTAGTCCATTGTTGATGCAGGAAGACAGCAAAATAGAAAATCAACATTGGTAAGTTTTTGAAAAGATATCTGAAACTGATTCATAGAGTTTACTATTGTGTAAAAAGTGCCAGTATTTTCCTGTAAATTAATCAAAATTCTTGAATACGTATGTATCAATAAGCTAGAATTCTGATGCTTTCGCTTTTTTTAAAATTGTTTCGTTCATCGTTTAACAAAATATGTTCTTTACTTCAAATTAAAAAATTGCTGTGATTACGTGTAGGACTAGGAAACTAATAATTTGTTCCTATTTACAAGATAAATTGAATAAACAAGTATTTACATTACAAAATAACATCCTAGTTTATTGTTTATATACAGTAATTATAACCCCATCTATTCAGAAATATTACGAAAAAATAATATGATACAATTTACAGACCATTTTTTTTTTTCGGTTAGGAACTTTTTTTTTAAGCATTAAAATGGAATCCATATCACATCCAAGGTTCAGCTGAAATATTTACAAAAATGGAAAAATATATTATGAAAGTATTTTTAATATATACAAAGTAAGCGTCGTATATAGCAGTTTTATCACGGTTTTTATAACTGTTTTTTTCTCTTTGGACCAAGTAAGTTTGTACACACCTAAAAGCAAGTAATTAGGGCTTAAGATGAAGAGCTAAATATGGTGGGGAAGGGGAGGAAGGAAAGCCAGAACCAAGGATAGAAGCAGAGATATGTGCTGTAGTAGACGCAACAGTACAATTGTAGCTACACGAATCTGAACTTGACAAGGTCGTATTTTTTTTTTTTTCTGGCAGACGTAGCTTTTTCATTTTATTTGATGAAAGTACAGACAACCGAAAAATAGGCCAGGGTTTTCTTCGCTTTTTTATTGTGTATGTAGGAATGCGTTTAACATTTTTTAGGTAGATTTCGAAGAAAAATATACCTATTGAGATCGATACGATATGAAAGTATATATATATTAACACGCTAGCGGACATAATTTTGAAGATATTTGAACCAAATTTTTATATGTTGTTTCTAGGCTTAATAGCTCGGTTAAGTTCGTTAATGAGCAAAATCGGTCGCTATCTTCGATCCAAAATGGCCGCCGAACCCATTGTTGTATAGAATACACAGCCTAAACCGTTGAGGCTATTGAAATCAAATTTGTTATAAAGGTACAACATCACTTTTTGATTACGAAAATGTTACCTAATGAGTTCAAAGACGCCATCTTGGATCCAAAATGGCGGAAGTAAGAAATCTATTTTCCATATCGTTTGAGCTAGAGATACGAAATTTGACATAAAGGTGTATTGTCACTAGTAGTTCAAGAAAATATTACGAAATGTTGAAAAAGTCGCCATCTTGGATTCAAAATGGCCACTGAACCCATTGTTGTATAGAATACACAGCCTAAACGGCTGCAGCTAGAAATATCAAATTTGGTAACACTATACATTATCATTTGTATGTTACTAAAATATTACATGATGTATCCAAAAACGCCATCTTGGATCCAAAATGGCGGACCTAAAAACATTTTCCACACCGTTTGAGCTAGAGATACGAAATTTGGCATAAAGTGCATTATGACGAGTATTTTAGGGAAATATTACAAAATTTGGGAAAAGTCGCCATCTTGGATCCAAAATGACCGCCCAAAATCCCATTTTGCACACCGTTTGAGCTGGATAAATGAAATTTTACTTGAAGTTGTACCATCACAAGTAGATCACGACAATATAAGAGAACTTTCAAAAAGTCGTCAACTTGGATCCAAAATGGCCGCCCCAAAAACCTAATTTCCAAATCATTGAAGGTAGAGAAACGAAATTTTCTTTGAATGTGTATGACCAAGAGTAGGTTACAATAAATGGGGCAAACCTTCCTTTTGGGGGCGCAGCCCCATGTGGGAGGGTACAGATGGATACCATGGTGGTGTAGTGCTGCAGTGAGATTTTGGTTAAGATAAATCTCATATAAGGCGAGATTTGAATTTTTGAAAATAAAAAAAAAAAAACTTCGAGATCTACCTCAGCCTGTAGGCCTACCGAAAGGTTTTTTTTTTCACAAATCGATGACAAATAACGGTAGCCATGAGCTGAAAAATAACTTGAAGTTGAGAGTGTTAATACGGGATCTGTTATTTAAATAAACTTTTTATTCTCCCTTTGAAATAATGAAAGTTGAAACAGATTCATAGTTAAAATGTAGTTATCATCAAGGAAGGAAGATAAATGCACTGTATTATGAGTAGTAAATAAATATTAGAGAATTTGTAGTGAAGGAGAAACTTATTAATAATTGCAACTTTTTTTGTTTTTGATAACTGGTACTAAAACCTGTGTTACTTTTCAGGTGTTCGTCTTACGACCCATGCTGCAAATCGTTTGATCAAGGAAGATGGACAATTTGCATTAATTGCCGCTTGCGCAGCTGGAGGACAGGTAACACACAAAAATTCATTTATGATTCTAGAGAATGAAACAGGATGATCATACTTACCTTGATTTGCGCAGTAATAAGAAGTAATTATGATTCGATTGCGTTCACATTTTACTTCAGTTGAAAGCAGCTGCTTTTGGCGTAGTCCTATAATCCACTCTACCATGGAGCCACGAATAATGGTGGAGAGAGATCGCTTTGATTTCAACTGATACTGAACGTTGCTCTGTGGGTCTGCGTTCTTTCTCTGATACAAACCCGAGAGCGGTTCGAATCTGACGGTAATAGTAGATCCCATTCTTAGAAGTTACATGTTCGTTTAGGGCGAGAATTGTTACTCAACAAGAGTAATTGAATGACTGTTGGATGCTTTTATGGAGTAAACGATTTCGTAGCATGCAGAAAATTGTAGACATCTTGCAAGTTCCCGAAGGTATAATGAATGATGTTTTACCCAAGAATGAGTACGTCGTGCGCGCGTCTCTTCTATTCTATAGATGGATGCTACTTGTATTTCCCTTTTCATATCTGGTAGAACGTTTATTTACTATTTTTAAAACACAGGGTTTCCTTTACAATTCAGAGAAAGAGTTGTGCAACTGATAGTTGGTGAATTAACTAAGATACCAGTGATCATAAGCACTCTGCTTTCGACGCTCAGTATTACGTTAGAAGTCTCTACTATAATGCTTTCTTTGCCGGTTTTTGTAATTCTTGTGTGACTGTCTATGTTAACACAACATTAGATAACGCCTCTCGGAAGAAGAAAAAAAAAAAAATGGAAATTTCACATACATCAGCAGTAGAAGTGTAAAACGCTTGCAGTTGTAAGTATAGTTTGAACGGTAATAATAATATCTTCACAAAACTTACACGATGTTTGCTGATACAAAGCTTGATTCATGAAAAAAACTGTTATATTCTCTTACGGATGAACTAAATTGATTTTATTGGGTGTAATTGTATTATGAAATGTTGGAATTTCATCTGCTTACTACTTGTGTGAAAGCCGGATTGAACGCTGAAATTTTTTTTTTTTTTTTTTCGCTTTTGGATGTAGTTAGTCCTTTGGAGTACAGGACTATGTAGTGGACACAGTCTTCCAAAACAAAGTGTAATGTAAAAATTTGAACAGGTAATATATTGCAATATGAGACCACGTGGTTAATACTGAGGCAACTCAAATATAGATATAAACAAGCAATTGTATTTTGGTGTTTCGTATATTAACTTACAATCAAATAAATTCAAGCATTGGCGCTAAGGACAGTTGGTCTTGATGTAAACACATTATGGCAGTGATTTATTCACGGGTTTGAAATGGAGGAGGGATGTAGGCCTGAAATTCAGGAGGTATTTGTATTATATAACACTTCCTGAGAAGAAATTGTTATATTTATGAGGGAAATTAGTAAAATTGAAAGTGTTGAAAATGTGTGAGCAAATAACTACAGGGTAAGTCAAAATGATGTACCCGATTTCATAAATTTATTTTGTGAAATATAATGAACATATCTGAATGTAATACATGTGGTAAGAAGGGTAACTCACAAAGTTTTTTTCAGTCACATCACAAGTGCTCTATGTGAGCACCTCGCGTAACACGACACACATCAAGCCGATAGTCTATATCCTGCCAAACCTTGTGTAGTGTGTCACGGTCAATCTCTGCAATGGCTGCTGTGATGCGGGCGCGAAGGTCACCCAATGTTGTTGGAAGTGGTGGTACGTAAACACGATCCTTTATGAAACCCCACAAAAAGAAATCACACGGGGTCAGATCGGGGGGAACGAGGTGGCCAACGAATGAGAACTCGATCCTCCTGAGATGCACGGCCTATCCAGCGCTGTGGCAATGCCTCATTGAGATGATCCCGAACGCTGCCATGGTAATGCGGAGGGGCACCATCCAATTGAAGAATGAAATCTGCACTATCCTCTTCGAGCTGTGGAAGGAGCCATTGTTGCAGCATATCAAGAAAAACATGTCCTGTCACAGTAGGTTCAAGGAAGAAAAAGGGCCCATAAATCTTTTCAGGGGAAATGGCACAAAACACATTCACCTTGGGTGAATCGCGTTGGTGTTCCACAACTGCGTGGGGATTATCAGTTCCCCAGATCCTTACGTTGTGTCTATTCACATTCCCAGAAAGGTGAAACACCGCTTCATCACTGTAACGTAACCTTTCGGCGAACCCATCCTCTTCCCATAACGTGAGAAAATCAGCACAGAAAGACGCTCGAGCAGCATAATCAGTGTCTCTTAAGGCTTGTAGCAGTTGCAAGCGATAGGATTTCATTTGTAAACGTTTCCGCAGAATTCGCCATACAGTTTTCTGTGGTATTTCAAGTTCCCTCGCTGCCCGGTAGGTAGACTTCTGTGGACTCCGCACAAAACTGGCGCGAACACGTTCCACTGTCTCTTCATCAGCTGAAGGACGGCCAGTCGATTTTCGCTTACAGATGCAGCCCGTATCTCTGAATTTTTCATACCACGTACGAATGGTTTTTCCAGTAGGTAGGTCTCTGCCATACTTGGTACGGAAATGCCGTTGAACACTCATCACAGAGTTGTTTACATGGTAATCCAGCACACAGAACGATTTCTGCTCTCCAGTCAGCGCCACTTTCGTTAACTGCTTCCAGCGCCGCGTAGCGGTAGACAATGCAACCACTCGGGACATAAACTAAACTCAACTAAACTTTGAACTTTTGCCTTTCCTTGCGCGTAGCTCACATTAAGATATGTTCATTATATTTCACAAAATAAATTTATGAAATCGGGTCCCTCATTTTGACTTACCCTGTATATCAGTGCACATCGGTGAATATTGATGTAGAAGAGTTTTTGGGCAGTTAAGGGGTGATAGTAATATTCGTTAAAAATATCTGTAGTCGGTTAGAAACTTCCTTCTTTGTTATCGTGTTTGTAAGGAAATTATTTGAACTTTTCTTTTATTTAGCATTTTGGTACGCAGAATTGAATAGAACTTAGTACTTCAGAGTAGGCTGTGAAATCCATTCCTTCTAAGTCAAATGCTTATCTTGTCGTTCTTGTATCACGGCTTTTGAGTTTGACAGGCGTAAGCAAGTCCTAAATATTAAATACAATTTTCCACACGTTTTCGTTCTGGTTTTTGTAATCTTTCGTTTTTTATATTCTTATTCTTACATTTTTATTTTTATTTATTTTTTTCACTATACCCGCAGTATCTCTGAAACCTTTTAGCATAGTTTTACAAACAATTTTAAATGCTATTGTAACTACTGATAATGATCTTTGCAATTGCATTGTACTGTTCTACATTCATACTGTTTGCTTCTGTTTTGGAACCTTATGTGTTTTTGTGTTTTTTGTTTCCAGTATCGTAGAGTGGGAACAAGACTACTAATACTAGGTTGTTCGGAAATAAGTGCTAGTTTTCGTACCTCTCACTACTACTCAGTTTTGGAATGGAGTAAACGTACATGCTTCAATCTAAACAGTCTTCATCTACAGCGATACATCTCTGCCAGTGATTCACAATGTTCTCAGTCCCTTGTTTGAAGAAACGTGGGCCCCGTAAGGGAATGAATTCTCGGATGGCACTTCCTGCACTATCCCTGTTTTGGATCGTGATGTCCATCTGGAAGTGATGTAGATGCATAAACATACGGTAGTCTGTTGGCGCTAAGTTCGGGGAATTGGAGGGTGCGGGAGCACTTCATACCTAACGTCACTCAGCTTCTGCTTTGTAAGTTTTCTCACGTGAAATCTAGTGTTGTCTGCTAAGAGCAGAGAACCCTTCGTGTTGTACAATGACGGCTCATTTTACACAGTTACGTTCAGTCAGTTGTATATAGCACGTGGTAGCGGTAGGAGTTTCACCAGGAGGAACGAGCTTGTAATAACACGCAGTGCTGGCCACTTAAAAAACAAACAAACAAACAAAAAAAAAAAAAAAAATCATCAACGGCAGTTTTTGGTCAGTGTTACTGAGTTTCATCAACATCCAACCACTGCTCACTTCGCATGCGATTACCGTACAAATTCACTTCTCATGACACGTCACAATACGATCAAATAAGGCAGTCATTGCCACACAGTGGCACGCTGTAATATCTGCGTACGTACTTCCTTGCCGGGTTCGTGTAATGAGCACAGAAGCCGATGTGCGTGAGGGTTGCCAGGACTTTTTTTTTCATTGTGCATGGAAAAAAGAAGCAATATGTGCACTTAATTGTAGTAAATTATATGAGATAAACAATAGAGTTAAAAAAGAACTAGACAAAACACTTGAAGAATGGGAAGACTGGATGTGACATAGACATAATTATGTTGAGGCCTTGTATCCATAACTTAAAATACACTGGCAAGGCTTGTGTACTACACTTTATTATGAAAATCACACAGTAAGCGTGGCAGTTCCAGTGTTCTATCAACACCTTCTTCAGATAAACACACTGAGACAATGTGACAAAAGCTCATACAACAAAATAACCCGTAAAGCACGCTGTTCCATGTTGCACATGTACTGTTACACTGTATGACGCTGCAATTTCATTTCATATGACTTGAAGGCTCGTTCCCTTGATCTTCAAAAGGAATTACACACGGTTCCATCGGTCCCTTACAATCAGTGGCAGGGAGGGTTGGATGTAAACGTTGTGCGTTTCGGCCACTTATTTCCGAACAACATGGCATTAATTTTGTGTTAGATACGTAGAAGTGTTTCTTGTCATTTCTTGTTCCATATTGACTATATATATCGTAATTGCTAATTGGAAAAAAATTACTACTTACAGGGTTTTGGTATGTTGGTAGAAAGACATCCCGAAGGTAAAGTGAGTCCGGCCTTTATTTAACTACAGTGATACTCTTCAGTTCTCCAACATGCAACATAGCAATGCAATTTGTATATAACAACGTGTTCTTAATACCAACTGAAGCACATGTTATATTTATACTCAGTTACACTAGTATTAAGGTTCGGTATCTTATTATGGACATTTTCGGAATAACACATCTCTTGGAAGATGGCCACCATGCGAATTATGGTTTTTACCGGCTGAGCGCTGTTCATGGAGCGATCTGGAGTTCATATAATTTATGGGATATATTGAGAAACCTGAAATAATTGGCATGCGTTACACGCAATTCCTTTTTATATACATAAAAAACCTTGTATTTTTTTCTGAACAGATTCTGCAAAATCTTTGTAATGCCCAATATAGTAATTAATGAAAATGTATCTTTTTATTTCTTGTATAATTCGTAAAGGTGTTTAAAATGTGAATAGGTGCAAATCGCTACTAAGGTGCTGGTATACATGAAATGTTGAAAAATGATTGAATGTATTGCTATGAACACAAATGTTCTGGCATTCTCTGTATAGATTTTTTTCAGTTTAATACATAAATGGTTATTTAAATACATATTTGTATATCTAAAATATTGAACAAAATAGATTTTTTGCAAATCAAGAACCACTTTTCTAACTTAACCTACTTTCAATTCGATCTTTGTGTCGTATCTGTTTTTTTTATATAGAACACTGTTTTTTTCTTCCTATATTGAGCATTTTATTTGTTCTTTTAATTTCCTGAAGATGTTTACAAGTTGTGGAGTGAAACTTCGGTCAGTTTTATTAATACTTCTGTCCTGAAATTGATTGACCTCCTTTGGAGTTACAATTATGAAGAATATTACAGGCATGTTAGAATTGGGTTCCGATTCAATGTCAAGAAAACCTTATTTTAGTTTCTTGTATCCATTTAGCGTTACGAAATCTCCGAGAAAGGTAGGGCTTATATTCTGGTGGTGCAAATTGTGTCCTCAGCTTGAAAGAACATGCTCATGGAGGTTACAGTTCTAGTGGCAGTTTCCGTGCAGGCAAAGGGTTCATTTAAGTCACAAAATGTAACGCTCCTTCATATATGTTGGCAACATTTGAACAGCTTGTTTTGGGCATTGATTTTTAACATGCATTTATGGACCAACGAGCTATACCTATAATTTAGCTACGGGATGGCGTGCCTCGGCGAGCATTTCTGGGGACAGGCAAGGGTAAAACAGTTCCAAGGGCCTTTAAGTACATAGCATACTTGCGCATTTGCCTGCTGAGACCACGAGACCAGGTTTGCGTTCTGTTCCACTCCAGAGTAGTGCAGTAGGCGATACCACGATGAAAGATATCCCATTACGAAATAGGAGCTATGATAATTTTTTCACTGCAAAAATAAATAAAAAAACGGAAGTGATGATGTTTTAGCGGCATCTATTTTTGACAAGGGAGCACGAGTATGTAGATGATCTAGCGATCATTCATAAAAAGATAAACCTTAGAGAAACTTACTTTTGAAGTGATCAGATAAGCTTATCAGTAAAAATCTCCAGTTCTGGTGTAGTGCTACTGATGTCGACGCCAGCATATATAAGTTGGTTCTGGTGATACCTGAGGAATATAAATTCACAGAAATCTGTGATTGGCTAGTTGTAGAGTATAGGTTTCCAACCTTTTAGGCATGGTAAATCCAGAAAAATCCGCGCCCCTAACAATAATTTTTGGCAATTTGGAATAACGTGAATGGTTTCGTACACTATTTTAGTGCAACAGCAGTATTATCTATCAAAATAAAAATACACCACTTGAAAAACGGCAAATTTGAAAGAAACCACCTGTAAACAAAATTACTAACGTATGTATTTATTTTACCAAACAGCTCTTCTGCAATCACAGTTCTGTTTTCATTTCACAACACACGACGTTCGTTTTGTGATCAGTGGCTTTGTCGAAACAAAATCGGAGCGTAACGAATAATCCTAAAGAAAATTGGTGAAGCTGTCAAGTATATACGTTGTGGAAGTCTCACACGTATCTACGAATGTAGTTTACACCGGTATTAATTTGTATCGAAAAGTTGTTAAAAAAAAAGTTCGTTTCGGAGACAGTACTTACACACAATAATAGCAATAAAATAAATCATTGTCACAATGGACATTGTTAATAGGAAAAACAAAAGAGGCGGCGAGATGAAATAACATTTTCAGCGTGATTAAAACAATTTCCAGTTTGCATGATTGGCAACAACACATTATATTTCTCTGAATCTGATCATCAACGACCGAACAATTTCTTCGATATTGTGTTTTTTTCTTCGCAAGCTATTGTTATTTATTTTGTTCCCTGTTGTAGTTGCAATTCTGAGGAGTTTAGATTCACATCCTGTGCTTCTGACAAGACCTTCTTTTTAAATTGCTACTGCATTTCAAGCGATATGTTGACTTCCAGTTCTAAAAAAAAAAAAAAGATCGTACAATGAAGACTACATCAAGTATGGATTTACATATATCGGGAAGGATGGTGTTCAATTACTACATTTTGTTGTGTGTTCTAATATTCTGAGACTCTCTACACCCAGGTCGATTAAAACATTTACATACAACGCATTCCACTCTTAAAAACAGGCCCATTTATGTATATATATTTATATATATTTGGAAAAGAAACTCTCTGAAACATGCGAAGTTGGACTGCAGTGGAATATTTCAACAACAAAAGACAAAAAAAGGCCCATAGTATTCCGAGAGACTCGCGTCAAACCTTGCTTGCTTAAAGTGACTAACATTGTCCTTGGGGGGGAAAAGTAAGACAAAAATGGATAAAATATCGCTGTCAAATAATAGTGTGAAACGAAGAATTGATCAAATGTCTTCAGATATATATATATATATATATATATATATATATAACAGGTGATTGAAACACTTAAACTTTTTGTTATACAGCGCGATGATTCCACTGATATTGCTCAGTGTTGTCAGCTGATAGTATATAGTCGATCTGTAAATGAGAAGAAGTTGATGAAAGAACTGTTGTTCTCAAAATGTTTGGAAACGACATCTAAAGATTCTGATGTTTTTTCTGCCATTTGTAACTTTTCTGTTGAAAATAATTTATCTTGGGACAGAGTTGTAGGAATCTGTACTGACGGAGTACCAGCGATGTTAGGCTCCCGATCTGGCTTCATAAAGCTTGCCAAAGAGAAGAACCATGCAATCATTAGCTCTCACTGCATGATCCACAGGCAAGCTTTAGCTTCGAAAACTACCAATAAATCTGAACTGTGCACTAAAAGTGGCTATTAAAGTATTTTAATTTTGTCAAATCAAGCGCTCTAAATAGCCATGTCTTGGAAGTCTTACGTAACGATATCAGTGTCGAACACAAAAGCTTACTTTTTCATACCGAAGTTCGATGGCTGTCGAAGGAAAATATGTTAAGCAGGTTATACGAACTGAAGTCAGAAGTGAGTGTAGGAGAAGTTGAACTTCATAATTGCTTTACTGATGAAAAATTTGTGTTTTGCCTCGCTTACCTTGCAGATTTTTTTGAAATATTGAATAATCTTAAACTACAAAGTAGAAACTGCAATATACTAATTTCTTACGACGTGATAAATGCTTTCTTGAAAAAGGTGCAATTGTGGAAACGTCGTCTTAACGCTCCTATTTTTCATCATTTCCTAGATTGAAGAAAACGCTTAAATCGAGTGTGTCATTTAGCGGAGTGGAGAAACACTGTCATTGCACATTTGAACCTGCTTCATGATGAATTCAGTTCTTTCACCTTTGATATTGATATATTTCTAGACGAGATTCAGCAGGAGTTGATAGAGTTACAGTGCGATTCAAGTGCCAAAGAACAATTTCATTCAATGCCTCTGGAAGAATTTTGGGTTTGTTTGCCACTTGTGAATACACGGGAAGAAAAGAAAGCCATACAAGTCCTCATTCAATTCCGGTCCACTTACGTGAGTGAATCAGGATTTTCATCATGGCCGTAATAAAATCAAAGTTTCGCAACCGTTTGGATATGGAGAGGGATCTCAGATGTGCATTATCGAACCATAGATCTCATAATAGATAGACTTAGCACGCTTCCCTAATTCTGGCTGCGCTAAAACTAATGGGTTTTTGTTCAGAGCACGTGATTTTGAATCCATCCGCTAGGTAGCTCTGCCATAGACGTCATATTCTACTATGAGCGTAACTCAGCAGAAAAGTCTTACGAAAGACCAATAAGAACCAATACAAAAGCGAGTTGCTAACTAATATCTCGTGGAGTTTTCAGATAAGTCATTGCTAATTATTAAACTGCATAAGTTCAATCTGCTTGGAAGATAATGAGAAAATGGTTTTGATTTCTTTCATATTAGATCTTTTTTTTTCATTCCTCACATGCAAAAGGGAAAATCGCCAATGTCAAGAGATACACTAGTATACAACAAAATGACCGTGGCGAATGCAATGCATCCAAAATAAACTGCAAAAGATAAGGTAAAATGAATGTTTATGGACGGTAACAGCACTAATCAAAATAAGCTGTGTTTATTGATACCTTGCAATGATTCCGCCAATCCCCCCCCCCCGTGGGGGGTTTACCCCACGAAGTCTCGACAACACCCCGCCCCCAACTTTAAAATTTTTGCTGTGAAAATAGAGACCGTACAAAACTTCACGTATACCCTCCCAATTTTTACTTTACACTCCCGCCAAATTGAAAATCCTGGTAGAAACCCTGCCTTTCATGAAATACATTCAAGCAAAGTATTAATTAATCCTTAGGAACTCTTTTCCCCGCTTCCCATATTCTCAGAAGTTTACATGAGTAAGTTTAATTTCTATTTTGCTCTAAAGGATAAATGTAGCAATTGATGAGCTTAAGAAAGTTAGTCCAATACGTTATTTTGCGTCAGCTTGTTTAGTTAGCTTAAAAGTTGAAAACAATTGTGTAATAAATACAGCTGTGTAGTCATTTTTAACAAGATGTTTTAATTTTTATCGCCAATTATCGTTACTTTGAAGTCAAACATTTGCAGGTAGTCTTTTGCACTGAATTTAAGTTCTAAACTGTGCTGTCATCTAGCGAACATCGTAGTAATAAACAGAATCTGACATGCTGTAAAAGTTACAATTTTGAGATAATTTATCCAAATAGACTAATTGTAGACATACCATTCTGTAAATTAGTCCTGCACCCATTCTTCTTTACTGCTAAATCAACATTCATAACCAAGATACAGTATATTTCGATAAACAAATCAATTAAATCACGATGTGAATGAGATTAGTACAATCACGCTAACGACTCGTTTATTAAGGGACCCTTAAATAATTGCTTTAAATGTTGGTGTAATGAGAATAACTTAAGGGATACTTAAATTCTTATGTAGGCGTTAACTAACGCTCCCTTTCCCCGAATTTAAGGAAGGTTGATGAAATCGGGCAGTCGCAGAACCGTTTTCCTAGCTCATTATTCTTAAAAACCTAAGTTTGTGAAGCTAAAACAAAAGCATAGTTATCAAATTGTAACTTATCAGGCGTTGTGAGATTTGTTGAAAATAACGTGACGGCAGTTGTTCTGTAATGAAATCTGTTGCTTCCGTTTTTCCTGTGTTAATTTTGGTTTGGAACCTACTGGCAAGTACGGTACAGCTGTGGGCAACAGTATTGTAGCATTTCCAAATTCACGATAGTGCCCCTCCCGTTCGTGACATCTATTAACGAAAATTAAAATTAGGGTTCATAATTCTTATTGCGTTGCATAAATATCACTTTTCGAGATAAAGCGAAGGAACTAACAACTTAGAATTTTTTTGTCGACGAAAAATTATATTTATGCACTTATCGCCCGCCTTTATTTAGATATCAAGACAATATTTTCCTCAGAAGTGCAAATGTGATTGTGCATATGTAAGTCAGCAAATGTATACAATGTTTCAATTTTTTGAAATAAGGAAAGTCTTAAAGACATTCGACAAAGCTTTTCCTGTGATCCTTCTGTGGATGCAGTAACGATACTTCGCTGTACGAAAGTTGATACTCTATCAATGTGAAGGAACTCGTGTACATCTCTCTTGTTTTCTGCCGTTGGAGCAGAATTCTGCTATCTAGCTATCTTTTAATCAGTCTGCTGTCCTTTCCCTTCCAGGAAAAGATTTTTGTAAGATGGGAAATGCAGAAAAAGAAAGAAAAAAAATATTAAACGTAACATTGAGTACTCTCCAAGAGAGGAATTCCGGCGAAAAACCTGTAGCAGTATAATGAGATGAACTTTGGTGACAATATCTGAGTTCCAAAGTTTGAGAAACGTCATGGTTTCTATATACCAGGTGCGTAAATATGAAACCGGAATTTATGTACAGAAAAAACACAGTGATTGGATGACAATGCGAAGAACTATTGTATTCGAAGTATTGGCCATCGCTAGCGATACATTTCTGCCATCGTTCCGGTAATGTGTGGATGCCGAAAAAAAGAAAAAGAAAACTGTGCCTCTTGTGCTGCAAACCAATCATCAAGCAATTTTCGTAAGATGTGAAGCGCTGGTCAGCAAGTGCGTGTCCCATGGGTGCAAATAAGTGAAAATCGGAAGGCGCCAAGTCTGGTGAGTAAGTCCATGCGGAAGGATTTCCCAACCAAACGTCGCAATCGTTTCCTTAACCGTTTTTGCTGTATGGGAGGGTGCATTATCGTGAAGCACAATCACTTTATGTTATCTTTGGTCATATTCTGGTCGTTTTTCGCGCAAAGCTTGATGCAAATCGATCATTTGTTGTCGGTAACGTTGGGTATTAACGGTTTCGTCAGGTTTCAGCAGTTCATAATAGATCGCTCCCTTCTGATCCTACCAAACACAAAGAATTGTCTTCCGTACATAGCGTTTTGGTCTTGCAGTCGATGTCAACGGTTCTCCTGGAGTTACCCATGATCTTTTACGCTTAGGATTCTCGAAATAGATCCACTTTTCGTCACCAGTCACAATTCGATGGAGAAATGATTTCCTTTTGTACCTGGCGAGCAGAATTTTGCAAGTGGTTTTTCGGTTTTCCTGCTGTCGTTCAGTCAATGCATGTGGAACCCATTTTCCCACCTTCTGAATCTTGCCCATGGCTTTTAAACGTATGGAAACTGCTTCTCGTGTCACATTTAATTGATCCGCGAGTTGTTGTTGCGTTCGAGCGTCATCCTCATCCAACAAAGCTTGCAATTCGCTGTCTGCAAACTTTTTCGGTGGTCTTCCACGTTCTTCGTTTCTCACGTTAAAATCGCCACTTTTAAATTTTGTAAACCACGCATAGCACTGTGACTTACCAAGAGCATGATCACCGTAAGTTTCGACAAGCATGCGATGCGATTCTGCAGCAATTTTCTTCAAATGGTAACAAAAAATCAATGCTGTCCGCACATCGTAGTTTGTAGGTACAAATTGCACTATGTTCAACGCTATTAAACACTACATTATGACATGAAACTTGTCTGGTTGTGAGTTTCAAATCGTTATTAGCAGTCAAAACAAGGAAGTGGCGCCAAGGGCGCAGTTTTACGGTAACCACAGTGACAGCTAACGCCGTCTATGCACAAATTTAGGTTTCATATTTACACACCTGGTATTCGTGCTAACAAATGAGATCAACGACTACTAAAAGCGAGAGGGTCATATTACTCATATTGTTAATTCCTAATTGGATAGGTTTGTTTATTAAGTTTTTCATTTGAGGCATGGTATTCCACCCTTGGTATTACACCATGCCTTCTACACAAATTACCTCGAGGTACATACCTCTGAGACCAAAAATCAATTGTCGTAAAAAAAAATAATGAAAAAATATTGAAATGTCAGGGCCCCCGGAAAGTCCCGCCCTGAGGAGTGACAGCTCTACAACTTCTACTGGCGATCTCCGCATGCACATGCAACTAAAGCATCTGTCGCGGGTGTGGATGCATACGATTTCTGTCTCTCGGAGACATTTACCGCGAATCGGAATATGTAAAAGATAGAGGAAAGAAGGTGAAACAAGAAGATAGAGAAACACGAGAAGAGTTTTGTTGAAGATGGCAAGAACCAGAACATGCATTGCTGTAAAAATCCCTGTATCGGTTCAAACTAGATAGGTTACCTGGTAAACCACATATACAAGAAGGCTGGGAAAACCCAGGTAAAAGTCTGTAATGATCCTAGTTTGGTTTAGCATCCTATAAGCAGTGTTTGCATCATGCAAGCACACACACAAGAACACACATATATATATATATATTTATTTTGTTGTAACACTCTGGAAAGGTTCATTTGTATTCAAGATATCAACTGAATGCGATTAATATGGCAATAAACTATCACGACTAATCTCAATTAAGCTTTTAGAGATTCAGACCACTGTGGGGCGTATTGACGCAGGTATGTAATGTAAAACGGGAATGATTTCTTTTACTGATGCCACAGCTTCTTCTCTCCATGCTCACCTAATATTCGAAATGACTTTATGAAATGGAGATTACAGTTGACTTCTTTCTGAACAGCCTCAAATGTAGTGTGTCGAATAACACTTTTTATATGAAATTATATAGAAGCTGCGAAACACACAAGCATTAAAATCATATTGTTCTGAATATGAGAAATGCATGTGTCTACAAGTACTAAGTTGAGGCCAGGAACACGTTAAAAAGCCACAAACCGGGAAGCACTATCTATTTTTTTTAAATATAAAATAAATGTGAAAAGGAAACTGCGCAAATGAAAATTAAATCAAATTTACCAAATCATAATTATCAACAATGGGAAACATAATATAAGGTGAATCGAAGTAATATTTTAGCTCTTTCTTGCGAAAAACAAGAAGCTCAAGCGTTTTTTATTAGAATTTTTCTCATTGTTTTGCATATTAATTATGCTTATTAATGTAGGTTACTATACCTTCTTATGCAATTATTTGACGAGAAACTTAGGGGCATGGTGCGAATTTTTAGGATTTCGGGGGAGCTGCCCTTTTTTCCTCCCCCACCCCGGCGTACGGGACTGACTGTAATCCATGTTACCCTCTACACTATTTTGTACTTTAAATTTTTACATTGAATTGAGGGGGCAGTTGCCTCCTCAGCCCCCCCCCCCTGTCCGTACGCCTATGTGCACACACGGGTGCTTCTGATTAAATACTAGCGATAAAGTTCAGTTTAAGGTTGTGTGAAAGTGAAACAACTACTATTAATGATATTTCTCAAGAATAAGAGTAATTTGCAGTTGGATTGAATTTAGGCTCTCAAATCATCTTTGATCCTCTAGTCAACTTTGATATTGCCCAGGATAGAATCCAATTGCAAACGCTTGTTACTGCGGCGATGAAGTTGCGAGTTCAGTAAGCCATAGAGTTAGTTAGTCATCTTCGGTTTAGGCTAGGATAGAATAGATGTGAGAAGATAGTCGACCAGGACCGAATTTTGAAGATACCATCCCAACATCGCCCTAGTGTAACTTAGGAAAACTTTAATCTGGATTAACCGCCACTGGATTCGAATTCTGGGCATTCCCAATGCAATACCAAGGACTTACCAATTGAACCAAGTGCATTTTGTGCATTTTTCAAGTCTTTTCATGGCAGAAAAAACGACTAAACACACACACACACAAACCAGACTTCACTAACTATATTTATATCCTTTGTTAATTATTTTTAGAAGGCACAGTTATAACACCATGCCCTCCGCAAAAATTAGGAGACAAGTACAATTGTACATGATCTCTGTGCCTGATTGTACGGTGATTGAATAAAAAATTCAATTACCGTTAATCCGCTGAATTTTTTTTTTATTAAGCAAATTGATAGCCATGGTGTAGCCATGACTATCTCCCACACAGAGGGTTACGCCCTCTTAATAGGGAAAGGGAAGTTAAAATATGGGAGAAGTGAAGGTATAGGAGTAGGGCAAAGAGAGTTTTCATGATATGATCATATTTTCGGTGAAGAGGTGAATGAAATTTTGAAGTTAAACACGCCACATCATCGGGTTTAAATTAGTAGAAACAAATGCAAGTTATTTTCTGTCCCCGGGGAGATTCCGGACGCTGAGGGTGACATTTGGTGCCCTGTTAGTAACAGTAGGACTATTGTGCATGTGATGGAAGTATGAAGTTTGGTGGTTGTGTAATGTGTTTCTCTTCTTTCTTACTAATGGAAGTTCCTTCCCAAGACCACAAACATCACAAATATTGAATGTCTTTGTAACCCAATGGAAAATTGGTAAAGCCATTGGTTACCATTCTTGGGATGATAAAAATTATGTATATAGAAGTTATCCCCTATTATTATTTTCCTCATATAATGAAAATAGCTTTTATGGGAATTGTCATACGTATATAATACGTCAGTCTAATCAGAGAATAATTATGGTATATTAAATACCATATTATAGCCAGTGTCTTTTTAGTAGCTTTCAATTTCGAGAATAGAAAGATAATGCTACTATGGCTTAAACCTATCACTGGTCTATACATAAAGATAAGTATGAGTAATGATATCGTCAATAAGCACTCTCATTATCGTCAGTTCTGGTTGTGGTTGTATAACTAGAATTCCTAATAATTTTATTCACTGTTCCTGGAATAAAAACCTTACCATTAACTTTCACTTTCCTTGAGAACTTTTCTCTACTATATCGAGTTAATACCTGTATCCTTCCAATCTGGTCATCTGTGGAATGGTCACAACCTTTTCCTATAGATAAGATACTACCTCGACATTCATCCGGTTCTCTATTTTCTATCTTTAGGTGAAGTTCAAAGATTAGGCAGATATTTAGGTAAAACTTTATGAGTTTATTTCTGATCATGAAATTGTTTTAATATGAAAACAGCAGAAACTGAACAGAAAGAAAAACAACTTCTTTTTCTTTGTAAGGAAAGACGTGAAATTTAACTGAAATTTCTCTTCACTAGATAAATTCACATTCTCAGCAAAACTAAAAATATTACTTCCTTTCCTAATTGATTTGAAACAAAAACTAACGTGACAGAATAGATTAATTTTCTCTGGAATACCTAATACCTTTTCATTGGAGGAACCTGAATAATTTACTTGATTTATAACTCTCTTGGGACTTGATAGAATTAGATAAGCATTTCTAAACCTAAATACTTTATAAAAGTTTTCGGAAGTGTCACTACTGACTCGAATATCGAATTCACGTATCTCGCTGTATTCCCTCAAGTACCTGAATTTACTTATTTTAACTTTAGTGAAATTGAAAACTAAATACTCTAGATTACTAGAGGTTCTATCAACTTCGTGCTCCAAAACTACAGAACACCCACAGTTACTAATCCAATATAACCAGGAAGCTACTGTGAACCAGGACAGACACCAACATTTAGCTACCATTCCAATTTCACTCTTTCTTTTCAGTAAAATCCCTAGCACAAGGATAAACACTATGAAGACACTCACTTCCGAAAACCTGTTCGTTTCTTTTTAGCACCATGAAACACACAATGGATAAAAATCACTTCTTTCGTAATCTTTAACGCACTCCATTCGAAAATGCTTCACTAATTATAATTCTTTCTCTATTTCACCAGAATTATATCCACTATTTACGAAACTGAATTCTATCAAAACTTGAGTAGATAAATAATCAGATATTGTGAAATTCGAACTCCGATACAAAATCAGCTCTAATAGTATTTCACAAATACTATAGAAATTAACACAACCTTCACCAACGGCATTTACAACCAGTTCCTACGGCATATACAACCAGTCCCGACGGCATTCGTAAAACCAACTGCCTGTAGCAGCACATGGTTCCTCCAACGTCCTCACTTCCCGCTTCTGACCTTCGTGAGCCAATCAGAATTGACTCACGTTACAAGCAGACAGCCAATCAAGATGGATAACGTATTGAAATTTTAAATTCAGAAGCATTAGAAAGAGGAAGTGTAGACAACGAAAAGTAGCCATTTTGGAGAAAACACTCAACTTTAAAAATATAAAAATGTTACAAATTACAGTTGCGGGGCAGAGAAGGCTGTGAAGTATGGTAGGTCTGGATGATTGTTGGGTAGGACTGACAGGTATATGCTGATCAGGAGTGATAATGGGCTTGTAATGTTGGGTGGGCGCTGAAGATCATAGGTTGCATCAATGTGCATGGTGTCTAATAGTAGGGGGTGCAAAGTTTCATAGCGAGTAGTGATGAAGCGCTGTCGTAATGTTTCAAGGTGGAACAAGATATGAGGCATAGTGACGCGTACGTATAACTCTGCAGTGGGGCTAGGTAGCTGTATTCGGTAAGCTAGGCGAAACGCATGTCGTTCTAGTATTTTTAGTTTGTCGTAAAATTTCTGCGGTGCTGCCAGCCAAGCTATATGGCCATATGTCAGGACAGGACGTAGAAAGACTTTATAGGTGTTAAGAACGGCAAGTGGTGTGAGGCCCCATGTTGTACCAGTAAGACGATTTATTAGATTGAGTCTATTGTAGGCCTGCTGAATTACCACTATGTTTGTAGAAAGACTTGGAAGTTGCAAAACCATTAGCGTTTAGGTACATCTAATGCATCGTTCGTAGTACCTGCTGTTAATAAAGAAGAAATATCACCGGAATCTTCGCTAAAGATTTAGGAGAAGGGAGTACGGAGGTTACATGTAGAGATTTATCGTAATCTGATTGCAAACCTTTCGGAAAACAGTCACTGCAAAAGTTCTGCCATCTATTAGAGATATTTTTAAACACGACGTTTATAATAATTCATAGTATAATACCGCATTCTCTTCAATCCTAGTGTTATCTTAGTGTTATTCAGTATTTTTTTTACATTATTAGAGTAATATTTCGCAAAGGAACACAAGAAAATTATGAGGATGAATTATAATGCAAAATATTAGAGAATTTGGAAAGATAATTGCATAAAATGAGTTCCTAAATTTTAAGGAAACTATGTAACGCGCAGTATTTACCGTATAAATAATATTTTTGTACTAGTAAGGAAAGTGTCTCCAGTGCATCTCGCAAATCAGCATGAAACTTCTACAGTGCATTGACGATGAGTTCAAATGGACAATTCTGTACTAATACGTTCCGGAATTTAGCAGAACACGAGTTAAAAGACTTCAAAATCTGTGAAATTTTGTTCTAAACGCCTGGAGGGTAGGCAAGATGTCTGGAATGTATATACTTCCCGTTTACTTTCACGTGAATGGTTTTACTGAAGATAATGTGTAATTAAAGTTATTGATCAAGCAGTGGCGGCGTAAGGCAATTCGAGGCCCGGAGCAAGTGAGCTTGCCTGAGGCTCGTTCGCGAACACGATCGTGAGCGTACAGGGCTACTATTGGCTGGAATATCTTATTTTCCGTTATTCCCAGATCCACGGGAAAACTGGGGGCCCTACGGAGTTCACTTACCAAGAGAGATATCTTCTCGCTCACTCGCCGTAACCTGTACATGAGAGTGGCTCAGATTGGAGAGTCATATCTTATCAGCCATTACAGTCAAGCCCACAATTAAAGAGTCCTGAGACGGCATAGCTACTACGTCACCGACCACCATCGATGTACTCCATTGATTAATCCTACACATGCTTATTCACTTGAGTCGGCAACCGTCAGGGGTCCTTCAACAGGTGGGGCCCGGGTCGTGGGCACCGCTACCCCCGTACCACTACTGTAATCAATTTAACGTATTAGTTAATTGCACTTATCCGTGTGAAATGCAAATATTATATAAATGGAAGGTGATACAAGGGATATTTTCCTTCCTTTTTATTTCGGCACCGATTGATTTCTAGGAAATATCCCGACACACGCCACTTTTGATTTCAAGAGAGAATGTACCATTACGATAAAGTATTGCATGCTGTCCTATTTTTGCATTCTAGAAAATTTTCTTAAATAACAACAATGGTCAAGGGACACATCGTGAATAGACTTTCGATTATATTTACCAAATAAACAAATAATAATAATAATAAAGCAATTGATAATAATGTTGATAGATTCCTAAAGCGGAGATTCTGTTTAGACTATGCGAAAATTCCCGTCCAGACATAAAAATTATTCCGTTTGTACCAACTCTGAGAATGTTTAAAATCTAACTTTGAGGAGATTTGTAGTGTTTGCTGGGTTCACCATTAACTCATTTTCACCTATTTATTTTATATGTCGTCTCAGGCCCGTAGCCAGCCGAAAACCTTAGGGGGGGCTGGGCAAAATTGTGTGTGAGTGTGTGTGGGGGGGTAGTCAATATATCAAACATATTTCTTTGCGGAACGATTTTAATAAGAAATGTTTAACAATCATATGTTATGCAAGTTCAGAAGTTCATATGTTATCAGAAGTTCAAATGTTATGCACTAAAAATGTGGTGTAGTTCATATTAACTTCACGAAAACTTCATATATTATGCACTAGAAACGTGGTAAAACTGGAACATGCTGTGAACATTTTTCGGGACATATTGTGGATTTCAGATGTACTTTAATTTTCAGCGTAAGATAGTTGCAAAATGAATCTGAATATTTATAAGGGGTCGTCAAGAGCACCTTTTCTGAAATTTGCTATAGTAAATCTAAAACTATGTATAAAGGGGTGACTTTTTCGATTCATAAGAGTTACATTTGATTTCAAAATAACAAATACGATATACTGTATAAATAATATACTGTACATTTAGGAGCATCTATAGAAAATTATTAAAATTTTATCAAGTATATATTTGGCCTATAATTTTCATACATGTATGCAAAGGTTTTGTAGGAAGCTACGAAAAATTTCGGGGCTATGCCCCCCTAGCCTCCCTTGGGTACGGTCCTATGTCGTCCCTAGGTCCCCCTGGACACATGCCCCCAAACGCGGAGTCTCGCGCATTGTAACTATTACCGACCTCCTAGATACCATCCCGACATTTGTCTGGTGACATTGCTAGAGACACTGGAAACCTTCAGTCAACATAGTGGGCAACGGGGTTGGATCAGTCCTCCAGATCTGATTATAGAGATTTAGCAAGAAGACCTTTCCTTGGGAGGGAAGGTGTCGCGGCATTTCATAGTGAATACCATCTAATCCAGAGGATGTGTTTCTAACATCCCGCAAGGCAGTTTCAAGTTCGAACTCGGTGAAAGAGACATTATATGCTTCGGAATTATTAGATTGGAAGCGTAGAGGTATTATCTCTGCCTGTCGTTTAATGTTTACGAAATTAGCACAATAATGTTCAGAGCTGGATATTGCTCCAAGAAGATTAGCTATCTCTTCTGAGTCAGTATGCAAGACATTGTTGTGCTTCAGAGCAGTCAATGGCTCGGAGCGACAGTTGCCTTACAAACGTCTGACCCGTTCCCACACGTCTCGAATTGGCGTTTGTAAATTAATGGAAGATACGTATTCACGAAAAGATGTACGCCGAGTTTGTTTCATGAGACGTCGAATATAAGCTTGTGACTCTCTCGAACTGCATTTAAGTTTGCCGCTGTAGGATATCGATTGAATACCCGGAAAGAGCGACTGCGCCGTCGCCATGCTAGTTCGAGCTCATCGTTCCACTAGGGAACAGAACGCCGACGTGGCGTTCGGCCAGACTGTGGGATGGAACATCTGGCAGGTCGTAATATTTTCTGCCACCTTAATTACACTACACTACTTCATAACATCACTTCCCACTTTCGAAATTTCTACATAAAACTACAAATATTTAGCATTTGTTTTAATTTATAAAGTAATCAACGTACGAGCACAGATCTATATTTATTTATTGAGAATACCTTTGTAAAACTACAATTATTTAATAAATATTATAGAATTGTTTTTCTACATTACTACAAACTTTCTAAATTACTCTACACTACTACATCACTTTCTCACTTTTGGAATTCCTGATTAAAATTGCAAATATTTAGTAGGCATTTCAAAATCTTTTCTCTACACTACTTCATAACATCACTTTTGAAATTTCTAGATAAAACTACAAATATTTAGTAAACATTTGAAAAACTTTTTTCTACACGACTTCATAACATCATTTTCTAAGTTTCGAATTTCCTAAATATTAATAAACGTTTTGAAATCTTATAGTGTATTGGATTTCAAATTTTGAAATATTGTTGTTACATTACTCACATCACTTTTGAGTATCAAGCAGAGAGGAAATCGCTGAAGCAATTCCGCCCTGGAACAATGCACAAAAATACATTACAGAGCACACATTGAAATCTTGAATACTTGTTGCATCCAGGATTTCGGCACCTAGGAAAGGCTTGGCCTCTTTTGAAGAAAATTGCTTCAGGCATATGCTTTGCTTTCTTCAGTCTTTTACTTAGGGGCGGAAGTGGATCAACCATTTTTCTTTTCTTCTCTGTTATAGGCATCTCATCGTTGCTCGAGGTCGAACTATCATTACCAAGTTGAGAAAGGGTAATAAGCTCTTGACCAAGGTTAAATTTGAAGTCAAATACTTGTAACTTGCTGACCTCCCGTTCATTCATGCCCTGAGCAGTTGCCGTTTCTCTTAATTCAAAACACGAATTTACTACACTCATATCAATAAGGCGCAAAATAACACGAATTATCAATTTTTTTGTTCGTGCAGCAGTTGGGGAAAAACTTATCATTCGATCACATAGGTCGACGCCGCGCATGTTCTTGTACTTTTGAACGGTCTTCGGTACTGGGACGGAAATCTTCTTTTGTTCTGAATTGGACCATCTTTCGCATGTTCTCATTGGATTCTTTCCAAAGGCTGAAGATGCCAATAGAATAGGTTTTTATCAAACCATTGCATAACCACAGTGTTCTCTGAATTTACCACTTGTACATAGGTTCTTCCACTTTTTTCGTTTGGGAGGGCTTATGCAGAACCTTCTTCGAATGATCTTGAATCCTATTCGCCATAATCACTCATGTACATTTGAAACCAATCTCGGATAGTGTTTTCAATAAGGGCAGAGAAGTAAAAATACCTGTCAAAATACAAGTAATGGCCGGGATTGAAAGGTTTTATCAATTCTAACACTGCATTACCACCGATATCCAAGTTCGGTACTGGGTTTTTGAAAGTTGCCTTTCCCTGGTATACCAAGAAATTAATAACTTTTTCTGAAGGAGTAGCGAGGACAAACAATTTTATTCCGAAAGGATTTGGTTTCCCTGGCATGTACTGTTTAAAAAGAACTGCACATTGAAATAGAATCGTTTGCTCGTATATGGAAGGATCTTTTGAAGCTTGCAGCTCGAGGCACCTCTTTTTGAGAATATCCAATAACAGTCTTACTTTCCACAAGCGATCTTTCTCTCTTCCTTCCTTACTTACATCATCGTCATTCAGTAACTTTATTGTGCTACGAATGAAGAAATAACGGTCTCTTTTCATGGCTGTTGCTATAACTGGAACTCGAGTTTTCCGTGCCTAGTATATTTTTATTCGTGGATACTGCAAAAGAAAACATAAGGAATATTATAACATTCAAAATATAAAGTGTTCGATTTTGTAATTACTGACAAATGTGCAGCGAGAAAGTGAATCTCAACGCCAATCATAGACCCAGGAGTTCTAAATCATGCCTGTCTTTCAGGAGAATAAAAGTAACTCTCAAAAGTGTGACAATAAGTAAATAAAGAAGCTGTATAAATACCTTCAAACATGACATTATCATCGTTATTCCAAAAAAAGCCTTCATTTCTTCATTCGAAATGTTTCCGCTTTCCCCCCTGTCCTTAACACATCCCACATTTGTGAAGTGGGCAATTTTCTCATACATTTCGTTAGTTATATACTGAGTGAAAATATCTATTGGATTTCTTCCTTCAACATGAAGATCTGGCAAGACTAGAGGTTCATCAGGCAGAGGCACGAATCCATGACACAATTTCCAAATAGATCTTCTTGTATGTTCTTCAATTGTTTCCTCGTCACTTATATCAGACCCTGAATCTTCGGATGCGGGAGCATTTGGAGGCTGAGACTCGTCAACGCTTTCGTCTGAGCAGTCTATATCAGACTCATCTAGTAACGCCAATATTTCGTTTTTTTGGAGCGGTTAAAAAAAAATACAAAATTACTTGATGAGTAAATTTCTAAGCATATATCTTTAAAGAAGCAGAACAGCGAGAGGAGAGAGAGAGAGATAGAGGAAAACTCAGAATATAATTAAAATACGGCACATTTTATGTGGCATACACTTGTCCCGATTACTTTCCCCACTGACATCTCTGGGATTGAATGGGTTAGTTACTTGTCTATACTATAAACAGTCCTCGTTATGATACTAAAATATAATCACAATAGTGTTATTATCCTTGTTTCAATTGTTGTGGGTTAAATAACAGCTCAACAAAAGGAGCTTACTGATAAGTATACTCTCACCTGCAGTGCTGAAGACGACTATTATAGCATTCCAAACTATTGTACTTTGCAGGGCTCAGGACTGAGCTTTGTTGTGACTTGAGGGGGCAGATTTTCCATACGCCATTAGCAACTGTTATGAAAAAGAAAGAATACTTTGTAATATAGGCATTGCTGTTCTGAACTATTGTATTATCTAGATACTAACATTTCGCAGTTTCTGTTTGTATCTAAAAGAAAACTTGAAAATTAATTGCGTTACTCCCCAGCACTCCATTACAACATCTAAACGTGAGGGTGTAAAAATCGTAATATGCCAAACCTAATAAAGAACAAATGTATTGCATGCAATACATCAGGAATTATACCGTATTATCCAAACTAATTTTCAATAAATAATTATGATATTTTTATGCTTTACTATTCAATATTTCTTTATATAATTCTAATGAAAAAAAAATCAAATAGAGGAAAATTTGGAAATTACCTGCATCAGATGAGGACATCTGAAACAAGCTGGCAAACAAGCTTACCTGCGGCAGTTTCAGCAGTAATTCTGATATGTATCACACACACCACCCGAGACGCACATGTTCGACAATATTTGTAGCTATAACAGGAGTAGCTATGCAATACGCAGGGTCTCAGGAGGTTTAATAGCATTACGTTAAAGAGCACAGAGTTCATCTTATGCTAAAAGAATTGATTAAAATTATAATTTTTCTCCATCAGTTAGTTGAATATTACTCTACTGTTTGACGGTTTAGAATATCTCCTATATGCGGAGTAATAAAGAATTTTTAACAGAAAGACACAGAGATCATTCTTCTTAAATTATAAAAGTTTGTTGCTTAACAATACTTGAATATTCCACTGATACTTTACCGGAAAGATCTTCACTGTAATACTAAATAATATTACATAAAGGAGCACGTAGTTCATTTCTTGGTAAATTAACAAAAATTACAAATATTCTCCATCAGTTAGTTGAATATTACTCCGCTGGTTAAAGGTTTAGAATGCTTCCAATATACAAAGTAATAAAGAATTTTCACAAAAGAGCGCAGAACGTACGTTTTAAATTAAAAAAATGTGTTGCTTGATTAAAGTTCAATATTTTGCTGATACTTTAACAGATAGGATCTCAGTGTAATATTAAATAACATTAAGTTTAGTTACACAGAGTTGATCTCTTGGTAAAAAAGAAAAAAAACTGACTAGAATTATATTTTTTCTGCATAAGTCAGTTGAATTATACTCTGCGGGCTGAAGCCATAGAATTTCTTCAAAATGGCAACTAATAAAGAATCTTCACAAAAGAGCACAAAGATCATTTTTCTTAAATTATAAAAATGTATCGGTTTACAAAACTTCAATATTTCACTAATACCTTCAAGGTTAGGTCCTTAGTGTAATATTAAATAACATTTTGTTAAAGAGCAAACAGTGATTCTATTGGTAATTTAATCGCCTCAAACTATAACTATTCTCCTTCAATTAGTTGAAAATTACTCTGTTGTTTGAAGGTTCAAAATGCCTCCAATATGCAGAGCAGTAAAGTATTTTCACAAAAGGTGCGTAAATATGAAACCGGACTTTATGTACAGAAAAGACACAGTGATTTGATGACAATGCTAAGAAACTATTATGGTACTTGGAGCATAATAACTTCCTTTCCAATGATTAGTGTGAATTCGACAATACGGATAACTGTCGACCACCTAGTCAGGTTAGAGCCTATTGTCCAGAATGCCTTCCTCCGCCATGAACGCTTTCTCGCTGTGTTCTTCGACTTAGAGAAGGGTTATGATACCACCTGGCGATATGGAATATTATGCCAGCTTCATGACTGGGGTATTAGGGGCAACATGGCTCATTTTATTTCAAATTTTCTTAGATATCGCTATTTTCGTGTCCGTGTTCGTGATCGTTTCTCAGAGCGTTATTTACAGGAGAATGGCGTACCTCAAGGGAATGTGCTGAGCGTAACACTATTCACTGTTGCGGTGAATAGTGTTATGTCTTGTATTCGCCCTCCTGTGCAAGGTCTTTTATATGTTGAAGACCTGGCGATTGTCTGTAAATATGCAAATATTAACCTCTCATCTAGGCAGATCCAGTTGACCCTAAACCATCTTATTGAGTGGTAACACCTTACTGGCTTTTGTTTTTCACCCACGAAGACAGTCAGTGTGCATTTCTACCGTAAACGAAATTGTTTTGTGGATCCTGATCTGTTTCTTGGAGACAGACAACATCAGTTCGTCGAGGAGGTGCGATATTTTGGTCTGATCTTCGATAGTAAGTTAAATTAGCGTAGTCACTTTCGCCAAATTAAAATTTCATGTACCAGAGATCTGAATTTGTTACGTGTTTTAAGTCATCTCACTTGGGGCACTGATCGTACAACCTTGTTGCGCCTTTATCGCACACTAATTTTATCCAAGCTTAATTATAGTTGTCACGTTTAGTCCTCTGCACGATTTTCAGCTTTACATACACTCGATAGTGTTCATCATGCTGGAATTCGACTCTCCACTTGCGCGTATCGCACAAGCCCTGTCACCAGTCTTTGTGTCGATGCCGCTGAACCTCCGCTCGAGATTCACAGGATGTACCCAGTGCTGAGTTACTTTCCCAAGATATCATCTTCAGTTGGACATCTAGCACATAATATCGTAATGAACCCGGAATAGCGGGGACTTTATGAACGGCATGGTCACGCTACCCGACCACTTGACATCCGAGCCTCAGAGTTGTTGGAGAATCCGAATTCAGACAGCCCAACTGTCTGCCCTGTCCGTTTTAGTCTTCGTCCCCCGTGGACACTTGCCCGTCCACGGATTGATATATCTTTATCAACACTAAAGAAATCGGAGACATCCATGATTGAATTCCAGCAACGTTTTCGTGCGTTGCAGAGTCAGTACCCACGTTTTATCTCTGTTTTTACCGATGGGTCTAAAATAAGATGAATCTGTTGGATGCGCGTTTGTTGTAAATGGAGAAACCCGCCAATTTTATCTTAATCTCAAAGCCAGTATTTTTACTGCTGAGCTATATGCTCTTTTAAAGGCTTTGGATTTTAGTCTTGTTCGTGGTTTCATTCGCATCCTTGTTTGTACAGATTCGCTCAGTGTTGTTCAAAACCTCGAAAATATGTATTCTAAGCATCGGATAGTGCAAGATATCCTATGTAAGACACACTCCATCTGCACTGCCGGTGGTGAGGTTGTCTTTTCCTGGATGCCAAGTCATGTTGGTACTCATGGTAATGAATTGGCAGACGAAGCAGCTCGTGAGGACTCTTTAGGAACTAACATTGATATTGAACATGTCCCATTTCAGGACATGTTGATATATGATAGACAGTTTATACGGAATGGATAGCAGCAACGATGGTATGACGTTGCTGTTAATAAATTGAAAGAAATTAAGGTACGATAGTAGGTGCGAAGAAATACTTTTATGTGTCTACGTATAGGACACAGTCGCATGACTCATGGATATTTTTTGCGACGTTTGGACCCTCCGCATTGAAGTGAATGCAATGGAATTTTCAGTATTCATCACGTCCTTTTAGATTGTCCATGTTATCATCATCTCAGACAAGGTTATAACATCCCCAGTGACATGGCGTTATTGTTAGGGGATGAACCAGGTATCTTGCGGAGAGTTTTCATGTACGTTCGTTAGACAGGAGTATGTCCGTCTTTTTGAGGTTATTATGTCTCTTAGCTGTTAAGTTTTATGTATTACAATTGTTTTATTTTGTGACGACCCAATTTACAGCCTTCACGTTTTTATTTTGTGACGACCCAATTTATGCTAAAGGCTTTATACATCTTTACTTTTTTTTAATTATTATACTGGCCATTTACACCAGTAAGTGTATTCTGGAGACCTTTTGCATCTTACATATCTATATTCTAAACCAATTAACAGCTACAGATCGACGTGACAAAGATACGGGGCTTCCCCCGTATCGGGACAGGCGTAAGTCATAGTGCGCTTACCACCCATATATTTCATTTTATCATTTTTATCATTTAGTTGCATATTACTCTGTTGTTTGATTTTTAAGAATGTCTCCAATATGCAGAGTAATAAAGGATTTTCACAAAAGAGCACAGAAATCATCTCTCGTAAAGTATAAAAATGTGTTTCTTAACAAAAGTTCAATATTTTACATAGACCTTAACAGATAGGTCCTCAGTTTTATACTAAATAATATTACGTTAAAACAGCACAGATTTCTACTATCGGTAAATTAATTGCCTCAAACTTTAATTATTCTCCGTCAACTTGTTGATTCCTACTATGTTGTTTGAAGGTTTAGAATGTCTCCAATATTCAGAGTAACAAAGGATTTTCACAAAAGAGCACAGAGATCATCTCTCCTAAATTATAAAAATGTATTGCATAAAAAAAGTTCAATATTTCACTCAGAAATTAATATATAGGTCCTCGAAGTAATATTAAATAACATTACGTTAAAGAGCACAGAGTTCTTCATTTGATAAATAAATTCCCTAAAACTATTTTTGTTCTCCGTCAATTAGTTGAATAATGTTCCGTTGTTTGAAGGTATAGAATGTCTCTAAAATGCAGAATGATGAAGAATTTTCACAAAAGAGCACAGTGATAATCCGTTTTAAATTATGAAAATGCTTTGCCTAACAAAATCTCAAGATTTCATCGATACTTAAACGTATAAGTGCTAAGTATAATATTTAGTTAAAGAGAACAGATTTCTTCTCTTGATAATTTAATATACTTAAAATATAATTATTCTTTGTCAATTAGTTGATTATTAATGTGTTGTTTGAATGTCTGTAATATCCGCAACATGAAGAGTAATAAAGGATTTTCACAGAAGAGCACAGAGATAATCCCTCGTAAAGTATAAAAATTTGTTTCTTAACAAAACTTAAATATTTCACTGATACTTTAACAGATAAACCCTCAGTGTGATATTAAGTAAGATTACAGTAAAATGCACAAATTCTCCGTCAATTAGTTCAGTATTTTTTTGTAGTTTGAATGTTTAGAATGTCTCCAATATGTAGAGTAATAAATCATTTTAAAAAAGCACAGAGATAATCTCTCTTAATTATAAAAATGTGTTTCTTAACAAAACTTCAATATTTCAATGATACCTTAACAGATAGGTGCTCTGTGTAATATTAAATAGCATCAAGTTAATGCGCACATAGTTCTTCTCTTGGTTACTTATTTGAGCAAACTCCAATAATCTCCATCAAGGATTGTAATGTTATTTTCTAGTTTGAAGGTTCATAATGTCCCTAATATGTAGAGTTATAAAGAATTTTCACAAAATAAAACAGAGATAATCCTTCTCAAACTAAAAAAGTGTGTTGCTTAAGAAACGTTCAATATTTCAGTGAGACCTAAACGCATAATTCCTCTATGTATATTAAATAACAATAGGTTAAAGAGCACAGAGTTCTTTTCTTGGTAAATATATTACCTCAACTACAATACTCTCCGTGAATCAGCTAAATATTACTCTGTTATCTGAAGCTTTAGAATGTCTCCAATATGCATAGTAATAAACAATTTTCACAAAAGAGAATGGAGATAATCCCTCTTTAATTATAACAATATATTGCTTCAAAAGAGGTCTATATTTCATTGAGAATTTAACTGATAAGGCCTAAGTGCAGTGTTAAAAACATTACATTAAAGAGAACAGAGTTCTTCAATTGTTAAAATAATTGCCTCAAAATATAATTCTGCTGCGTCAATTAGATGCATATTACTCTGTTTTATGAAGGTTTAGATTGTGTCCAATATGCCGAGAAATTAAGGGTTTTCACAAAAGTGCACAGAAATCTTTCCTCGCAATATATAAAAATGTGTTTCTTAACAGAACTTTAATATTTCACTTATCTCTTAATTCGTAGGTTCTCGTTGTAATATTAAATAACATTACATTAAAGATCACAGAGATCTTTACTTGGTAAATCAATTGCCTCACACTATACTTATTTTTCCTAGATTAGTTGAACATGACTCTGTTGCTTGAAGGCCTAGAATGTCTCCGACATGCAGAGTAATAAAGAAGTTTCAAAAAGAGGAAAAAGACCATCTGTGTTAAATTAAAAAAATGTATTTCTTAATAAATCTTCAATATTTCTCTGATACCTTAGCCTATGAGCCCTCAGTGTAATATTAAATGCCATTACCGTAAAGAGCACGGAGTTCTTCTCTTGGTAAATTAATTACGTAAAACTTTAATTATTCTTCGTGAATTAGTAGAATATTACTCTGTTGTTTGAAGGTATGGAATCTGTCTAACATGGAGAGTGATAAAGCAATTTTTACAAAAGGAACATAGATCATCACTTTTAAATGATACTAATTTGATTTCAGCTGAACTCAATATTTCGCTGATAGTTTAACTGGTAGATCTTCAATGTAAATTAAATAACATTACTTCAGAATGCACATAAATCTTCCATTGGTAAGTTAATTGCATCAAACTGTAATTATTCTATGTCAATTAATTGAATATTGCTCTGATCTTTGAAGGTATATAATGTCTCCAATGTACAGAGTAATTAAAGATTTTCACAAAAAAAGCACAGAGATTATCCCTCCTAAATTTTCAAAAATGTGTTGCTTAGCGAAATTTCAATATAGCAGATAGGTCCTGAGAGTAGTTTTAAATAACATTACATTAAATAGCACAGAGTTCTTTACTTGGTAGGTCTATTGCTTGGAACTATAATTATTTTCATTCGATTAGTTGAACAATACTCTGTTGTTTGAAAATTTAAAGTGTCTCCAATATACAGAGTAATAGAGTATCTCTAAAAGAGAACACAAAGATCAGCTGTTCTAAATTATAAAAAATGTGTCGATAAACAAACGTTCAATATTTCGCTGAGACCCGAGCAGATAGGTCCGAGGTGTATTATTAAATAATATTACATTGAGGATCATAGCGGTATTTACTTGTTAAGTCAATTGTCTCAAACTATAATTAATTTTCCTCCATCAGTTGAACATAAATTTGTTGTTTGAAGATTTAAAATGTCACCAATAAACACAGTAATAAAAGATTTTCACAAACTAGTACAGAGATTACCCATCGTATATTTAAAAAATATATTGCTTGACGAAATTTCAATGGCTCAACGTGACCAGAGCAGATAGGTCCTTTCAGTAGTAGTAAATAACATTACATTGAAGAGCACAGGGATCGGTAATTGCTAAGTCAAATTGTCTCAAAGTATATCTATTTTTCATCGACTAGTTGAACATTACTCTGTTGTTTCAAGTTTTAGAATATCTCCAAAATGCAGAATAATAAAGGGTTTCCAAAAAGAGCAAACAAATAAAAATGTGTTGCTAAAAGTTCAATGTCTGCCTGAGAGCTGAGTGTAATATTAAATGACGTTTAGTTAAAGAGCACAGAGAGCTTCACTTGGTAATTCAATTGTCTCAAATTATAATTAATTTTCCTCTACTAGTTGAAAACTACTCTGTTGTTTGAAGATTTAAAATGTCTCCAATATGCAGAGTAATAAAGGATTTCCTCAAAAATACAATGATTATCTCTTCTAAATTATAAGTATATGTAGGTAAACAAAAGTTCAATATTTCACTGAGACCCGAGAAGATTAGTCCTAAATGAAATATAATATAACGTTACTTTAAAAAGCACAGAGATATTCTACTTATTAAGTCTATTGGCTCAAACTAAATTTATTATTTCATTGATTAGTTTGATTTTTACCCTGTTGTTTCAAGATTTAAAATGACTTCAATATGCAGAGTAATAATGGATTTCCACACAAGAGGACAGAGATCATCTCATTTAAATTATAAAAATTTGTTGCTAAACAAAGGTTAAATATTTCACTCAGACATGAACAGCTAAACCCTGAGTGTAATATTAAATAACCTTACATTAAGGAGCACAAACATCTTTACGTGGAATGTCAACTCAAACGATATTTAACTTTTCCACGAATAATTGAACTATACTCTGTTGTATGAAGTTTTAGAATTTAGCTAATGTGCAGAGTAATAAAGGAATTTCACAAACGAGCACAGAGATAATCTCTTCTAAATTATAAAAATGTGTTGCTAAACAAAAGTTCAATATTTCACTGAGACCCCAGCAGATTGATTCTGAGTTTAATATTAAATAATATTACATGATGGAGCACAGAGGTCCTTACTTGGTATATCAAATGTCTCAAATTAAAATATTTATTTCATTTATTAGATAAAAATTACTCTGTTGTTTGAAGATTTAAAATGTCTCCAATACGCAGAGTAATACAGATTTTCACAAACGAGCACAGAGATCATCTATTCTAAATAATAAAGATTTGATGCTAAACAAACGTTCAATTTTTCACTGAGACTCGAGCAGATTGGTCCTGAATATAATACTAAAAATTATTACATTAAGTAGCACGGAGATCTTTATTTGGTATGTCAATTTTCTCAAATTATATTTAATACTGCCTTGCTTAGTAGAGCATTACTCTGTTGTTTGAAGATTTAAAATGCCTTCAATATGCAGAGTAATAAAGGACTTTCACAAACGAGCACAGTGATCATGTACTGAAAATTATAAAAATGTGTTGCTAAAAAAAATTTCAATATTTCACTCAGGCCCGAGCAGATTGGTCCTGAGCGTAATATTGAAAATTTTTACATTAAAGGGCACAGAGATCTTTACTTGGTAATTCTATTGTCTCAAATTACATTTAATTCATCATCGATTAGTTAAACAATACTCTGTTTTTTGAAGATATAAAATGTTTCCAAAATGCAGAGTAATAAAGGATCTCCACAAAAGAGCACAGAGATCATCTCCTTTAAATTTTAAAAATTTGTGTCTAAACAAATGTTCAATATTTCCCTGAGACCCAAGCAGATTGGTCCTCAGTGTAATATTATAAAACGTTACGTTAAAGTGCACAGACATATTTACATGGTAAGTCATTTGTCTCAAATTAGAATAAATTTTCCCCGATAACATTAACATTAGTTTCTTTTTTGAAGATTTAAGATCTTTCCAATATGCAAAGATTAAAAAAAAAATCACACAGATCATCTCTTGCAAATTATTAAAATGTGTTGCTAAACAAAAGGTCAGTATTTCACTGAGAGCTGAGCCGATATTTGCTGAGTGTAATGTTAAATAGTATTACTTTCAGGAACGCAGAAAATTTTACTTGGTATGCCAACTGTATCAAACTACAATTAATTTTCCTCGACTACTTTAGTACCACCCTCTTGTTTAAAAATTGAAGATGTCTCCAATATGGAGAATAATAAAGGATCTCCAGGAAAGACCACAGATACCATATCATCTAATTTATAAAAATGGGTTGCTAAACAAAACTTCAATATTTCACTAAGACCCGAGCAGATTGGTTACAGAGATTGTTATTTTGTAAGCCATTTGTCACAAATCATAATAAATTTTCCCCGATTAGATTAACATTACTCTATGGTTTGAAGATTTAAAATGTCTGCAATATGCAGAGCAATAAAGGATTTTCACAAACGAGGACAGAGATCATCTCTTCTAAAATATAAAAATGTGTTGCTAAACAAAAGTTCAATATTTCACTGAGACCGGAACAGATTAGTCCTGGATGTAATATTAAAAATTATTACATTAATAAGCACAGAGATCTTTACTTGGTAGTTCTATTGTCTCCAATTATATTTAATACTGCCTCGATTAATAAACATTACTCTATTTTTGATGATCTAAAATCACACCAAAATTCAAAGTAATAAAGGATTTTCACAAAGAAGCACAGAGATAATCTCTGCAAAATTATAAAAAATGTGTTGCCAAACAAAAGTTCAATATTTCACTGAGACCCGAGCAGATTGGTCCTGAGAGTAATATTAAAAAGCATTACATTAAGGAGCACAGAAATATTTACTTGGAATATCAATTGTCTCAAACTGAAATTTTTATTTCATTGATTAGATTAACATTATTCTGTGGTTTGAAGATTAAAAAGTCTGCAATATACAGATTAATACCGAATTTCACAAACGAGCACAAACTTAATCTCTGTTTAATATTAAAAATGTGTTGCTAAAGAACTTTCAATATTTTACTCAAGCCCGAGCAGATGGGTCCTGATCGTAATATTGAAAATCATTGTATTAAAGAGCACAGAGATCTTTACTTGGTAATTTTATTGTCTCAAATTATATTTAACTCATCCTCGATTAGTTGAACAATACACTGTTGTTTGAAGATATAAAATGTCTCCAAAATGCAGAGTAATAAATGATCTCCACAAAAGAGCACAGAGATCATCTGCTTTAAAGTTTAAAAATGTGTTGCTAAACAAAAGCTCAATATTTCACTGACACCCGAGCAGATTGGTCTTGAGTGTACTATTAAATAACGTTACATTAAAGAGCACAGAGATCGTTACCTGGTACGTAAATTGTCTGAAACTAAATTTTTTATTTCATTGATTAGATCAACATTACTCTGTTGTTTGAAGACTTAAAATGTCTCAAATATGCAGAGTAATAAAGGATTTAAACAAACAAGCACAGAGATCATCTCTTCTAAATTAAAACAATGCTTTGTTAACAAAAGTTCAATATTGCACTGAGACCCGAGAAGATTTGTCCTGAGTGTAATATTAAAATTATTACATTAAGGAGCACAAAGATCTTTACTTGGTCTGTAAATTGTCTCAAATTAAAATTTGTATTTCATTGATTAGATTAACATTCCTCTGTCGCTTGAAGACTTAAAATGTCTCCTATATGCAAAGTATTAAAGGATTTCACAAAAAAGCACAGAGATCATCTCTTCTAATCTAAAACAATGATTTGTTAACAAAAGTTCAATATTGCACTGAGACCCGAACAGATTGGTCCTGAGTGTAATATTAAAATTATTACATTAAGCAGCACAGAGACTTTTACCTGGTACGTAAATATTCTCAAATTAAATTTTTTATTTTATTGATTAGATTAACATTACTCCGTTGTTTGAAGACTTAAAATGTCCCCAATAGGCAAAGTAATAAGGGATTTCACAAACTAGCACAGAGATCATCTCTTGCAAATTATAAATTGTGTTACTAGACCAAATTCCAATACTTCACTGAACACCGAGCAGTTTGGACTGAGCGTAATATTGAAAGTATTACATTAAGGAGCACAGAGATCTTTACTTGGTATGTAAATTGTCACAAATTAAATATTTTATTTCATTGATTAGATTAACATTACTCCGTTGTTTGAAGACTCAAAATGTCTCAAAATCGCAGAGTAATAAGGGATTTTCACAAAGAAGTACAGAGTTCATTTCATCTAAATTAAAACAATGTTTTGTAAACAAAAGTTCAATATTGCACTGAGACCCGAACAGATTGGTCTTGACTCTAATATTAAAATTATTACATTAAGGATCACAGAGATCTTTACTTGGTATGTAAATTGTCTCAAATTATTTTTTTTTATTTCATTGATTAGATTATCATTACTCCGTTGTTTGAAGATTTAAAATGTCTCCAATATGCAGAGTAATAAAGGATTTTCACAAACGAGCACAGAGATCATCTGTTGTAAATTATAAAAAGTGTTACTAGACAAAATTTCAATATATCACTGAGGCCCGAGAAGATTGGTCCTGAGCGTAATATTGAAAATATTACATTAGAGAGCACAGAGAATTTTACTTGGTATGTAAATTGTCTCAAAATAAATTTAAATCTGCCTCGATTAGCCGAACCTTACTCTGTTGTTTGAATATGCAAAATGTCTCCAAAATCCAGAGTAATAAAGGATCTCGACAAAAGACAGAAAAAATCACCTCCTTTAAACTATAAAAATGTGTTTCTAAACGAATGTTCAATATTCCCCTGAGACCCGAGCAGATTGGTCCTAAGTGTAATATTAAGAAAGATTACGTTAAAGTGCACAGAGATCTTAACTTGGTAATTCAATTGTCTCAC
>JAGDQP010001184.1:116064-130205 GCA_022664845.1 Lepisma saccharinum | reverse complement strand
ACTTTCGTTCAGGTGTTTCTATTATTCTGATAAGCATCTGTATGTCTGCCGACGATAGTCTGTCGACGGTAGTCTGTCACGCCTAAAGTTTAGCGTCCACACTTCAGTCTGGTTTTGGTGAGAGATCATGACGGAAGCATTAGCTTTCGCGGGTGTTTTGTGCCAGCTATTTGGTTATCCAGTCTAACAGGAAATACTGTATAAGCGTAAACGATATTGGATACGAGAGTTATTTAAAAAGGGTAACCAACATGCAGAGAACTTATTGAGAGAACTTAAATTGGAGGATGGCGTTGGCATTGGCTTAGCATTCGGGAGCTCGTGGGTTCGATTCCAGCGGCCGACCACCCTGACTGAGGTTTTTCCAGCGTTTTCCTCAGTCACATCAGGCGAATGATGGCACCTTCAACATAGGCGTCCAACACTGTCCAACACCTTCCCGAATCCTTCCCACTATCTCGGCCTGAGCTAGATGCCTAAAGGTCATAAATATAATTCAAATGTAAAAATATTGTAGAACAAAACTAGTAAAAACTAATCAGTCCAGCCTGATGTCTGTATTTAAAACAAGGCAGTAATAATTATTAGTTTGAAATTAGTTACTTACAGGCTAATGAACCTACCACTTCATTATTATAATAAAGTAGTAAACGTGATCCGTTTATTGGCCTGTAAATAAATACTTTCCAATTAATAATTCTTACTCCCTTTTTAAAATTGATATTTATGGCCTTTAGGCATTTAAGGGTCAGGCCGTGATAGGGGGGAGGATTCGGGAAGGTGTGGACCGGGACCTATATTGAAGGTGACATCTCGGCATTCACTTGTTGGAACTGAGAAAAAACTGGAAAACCCTTAGTCAGGGTGGTCGGCCGCTGGAATCGAACCCACAAGCTCCCGTCGGGACGGGCGTAAGCCATAGTGCTTTTACAGCCCATAAAATCCATTTTATCTTATCTTGCAACGACTTCCCGAATGCTATGCCAATACTTTACCACTGAACTACGGCGGCTCGGCTTGTTCTGCAATAGAACTGAAATGAAGATACTGTATATCACATTTTAACCAATTTAATTTACTTTGCTAAAAGCCATTTTGCGTACTGCCGTTTAAGCTAATTATACACGTTATACATAAATGGCTATGTACTTATGTTAGATTTTTTCTCCCAACATGATCCCACTGAAATATCATCATGAAATTTTGCACATACATTCTAATCAGAAGCACATTGAACATATTTTTGTCATGTCATCTGGTAAGGGGTGAAAAGAGGGTAGTAAAAGCACCAAACTCAGGCGTGGAAGAAACTTGTAGTCTGGTTTTTCGTCCACACCAGAAGACCCTTGTCTGTCTTCCATCTCGGCCCCGCGACCTGTTAAGCTTGCAAGAACGGGACCTACCGTTTTTAGCAAAGTAAGGTAAAGGTAAGGCTATCCCCTGTGCGATACGCACGCGCCGTGAACGGCGCATGGGGGATGTGGAGGTAGCGCTCCGCATATTCTTGACCTACTATACAAAGTGAGGTGGGGTGGTCAGTCCCACGCTCGACCGCCTTTACCTTCCCAAGGTGCCGAGGAGTACCAAGGACACCCTGGTACTCAATTTGATAGGAGGCTGAGTGCACCTCAGAGCGCCAGGCATGGGAACACTGCGAGAAAAGTCTCCAGTGTCCTGGCCGGGATTTGAACTCGGGCCGCCCGATTCGTAGTCAGACGCGCTACCGTCTGAGCCACGGAAGTTTTGTTAACTCGAATAAATATATTTAACGATTTTTCTTCTGCATACTGGCGGCTCACTCCCAATATATGCAAATGAAGGCATTCATGTTTTTTAAAGCCATAGCCTCTTTAGCAGATACACGTGGGTCGTAGGGTCGTAGTAAATTTCCCTACGCTACAAATTTTTTTACAAAGATTTGTGAGTAATATTATGCACATGGTTGACCAGCGCCATCTATCGACTTGAAGTAACGATAACCATTTCTCCCGCAGACATGAATGCGCATGCGCATGCGTAAAGGGACCAGAAACGAATACATGCTGTGAAAGGCCGGGCCCGCGCCATAACGTGTAGTTTACCATGGAAGATACAAGTGTATTGGTATTGTCAGACGTTGGAGAGAATGAAATCAGCTATTCAACATAAGCGGCCTGGCCTACTCTCAGCTGGTGTAATCCTGCTTGACGACAAGACCAGCCACTATTCGACCACACAAAACAAATGTCCAAAATTGCACAATTGGGATGGGAGCGACTGTCTCATCCTCCGTACAGCCCTGATTTGGCGCCGAGCGATTTCCATATTTTCCTCAGTATTAAAGAGTAAGTTGCTAGGTCGATGTTTTCAAACCGATGCCGAGGTCGACGCAGCCGTGAGACGAGCTCAGCCCGGATTTTTTTACTGGGGGTCTCGATAAGTTGGTGGGACAAATGCCTGAACATTGGTGTGATTATGTAAAGATGAAGGGTGCGCTTATCCAGTCACATGCAGTTTTTGTGTATGTTACGAAATAAAAATCTAACAACTCAAGGAAATGTATATATTGAATGATCCACGTAATGTGTGGAGATTTTAAATTCAAGTGGATTTATTCGAGACCAACAGAATATATGCTATAACTTGAAAAACAAAATAATAATAACCTCTGTAACTCTTCAGTTTAGACCAATTATTTCTGCTAATGGTATTAACTTCTTTTGGTATTAACAAGTTAATTTCATCAAAAACTGTTTACTTACGAACAAACCAAATTACTCAAAATACTTTGAGGGCCGCGGTGGCTCAGTGGTAGAACGTTCACCTTTAGTCAGTGGAGGTTCCATGTCGTGTGGGCATTGCTATGGATAAACTCAAATTGGTTAGGTTTTCTCGGAATTCTCCCGTTTCCTCCCACTTTCTTTATTTCACCAATTCTCTCATCATCATTCAATTCCACTTGTTTTTCTGTCTTCTACCTAAAAAGTCACTTCCCAAGAAAATTAAGTGGTAAACATATTTATTCTTACCTTGACCATTTTCTTCAACATTATAATGTCTATATTTCTACTTTTTGAGAGAGCTTCGCTTCTCTCGTCTTCAGATACAGTTTGTGAATTCTACAACCGTCTGCGGCGGGAGTTGAGCCTGGAACCTTGTGATTTGCAATTCATCAATCTAGGATGCCCACATAACGTAGTGGTTAGAGTCCACTAAATATGTATACCAATAAACAGAACCAATGGAAGGAAGAAGAAAAAAGGAAGATTGAATAAATAGATGAAAGCACGGAAGAAAAAAGGAAAGAAAAAATACATGAACATAGTAAGGAAAGTATAGGAAAGAGAAGAAAAACTAAAATATAGAAAGTAAATAGAAAGAAAAAAGCAAGGAAAGGAATGTAAAGTAAAGAAAGTAAGAGACGGACAAAAAGAAAGAAAGAAGTAAAAAAGGATAGGGAAGAAAGGTAGAAAGAAGTGAAAAGGAAAGAAAAAGAAAGGTTAGTGAACGAAAGCCACAAGTAAAACGGTTAGGAAAAAAGAAATGCACAAAGAATACAGAAAAATTAAAAATAAGGAATAAAGGAAGTAAAAAACCAAATAGAAAAGCAAACGAAAGGAAAACAGAAAGAAGAGAAGAAATAACGTAAAAGATAGAAAATAAAAGGAAAAAAGAAAGGAAGAACGAAGTAAAAGGAAAGGCATGATTAAAGTAAAAACATTTGAAAGAAAGAAAGAAATCAAAGGATAAGATAGAAAAAGAAGTAAAACGGTTAGGAAAGAAAATACAAAAAGGTATAAAGAAAGGACTGACAGACAGACAGATAGAAAGACAGAAAGTAGGAAAGGAATAAAAAAGTAAAGAAAGAGGTAGAAAGAATATAAAAGAAAAGTAAAGGAAGAAAATATAGAGAAAGAAGTAAAACAGTTAGGGAAGAAAAGAAAGAAAGACGGGCAGACAAATAGAATGACAGAAGACTGAAAGAAAAGTAGACAGGCAGAAAGACAGACAGACAGAATGACAGAAAAGTGAAAGAAAGAAAGAAATACAGAAGCATGGAAAGTGAGAAGAAAAAGTAGACGGACAGACAGAAAGAAAAACAATTCAACAAACAAACAGAAAGAAAGAAAGAAAATAATAAAAAGAAAGTAAAAGTAATTAAAAAAAGGAGTGAAAGAAAGAAAGTGCAGAATTAAATATTTGATCTGTGCACCTTGGACAACAGACAACACCTAAAAAGGAAACATTTGAAGATATTGTTTGGATGTGTTGTCAATATGGGAGAGTAGCTTTAAGTAGAAATATCCGTGGTTAGTAAACGCTGCCATGTTTGTTCGCTTCTTCCACCTGCATTTACAGGCTTGAATAATTTTGCTTGTTGACAGGGACTTCTATAGCGTTGACTCTATTGAATTTTGAATGCAGCACTAGTTAAAATTACAACAATAGAAAATATTTCTTGCACAGGTTTCTTTACACATTGTGTTGCTGACAGGAATGATTGGAGACTATTCTCCTTTCTTCACACACATTTATCTTAGCTATGTATGTGTGTGTGTTTTTTTAAGACTAGTTTGAAACATCCGGATTACAAAAGCGGAAAATTCCATCCTTTGCTTCTTTGGAAAGTATTTTATTTCATTTCCGTATATGTTTTTCCTTACACTTAACAATATTTATATACGTACGTAGTATATAGGAAACAATCCCTCGGCTTAAAAATTTGTTGCAATGTATTGTCTTCTTAATGTCAAGCCCCGCTGGTGGATTCTTTTATTTTTACTTTTCTCCTTCCTTTTATGAGCTGAACATGCAGCTTTCATTTGTCTGAGGGATGACGTACCTGAGCGAACAGTCTTCTGGAGGGAAGAGATACGGAATGTAGTCGTCAGATCCTCTGTTGAAGTATTACACCCATTGACCTGATGTAACTGAGGAAACCCCTGGAAAACCTCACAAGGAAAGGAAACCCAGACTGCTAGATCCATCTGAATGGGAGACCTCATCTTTCCAAATTCTCGAGCAGACATCCGAACTTCAAAATTTTTACCGTTAAATATTTATAGAAACCCTTCAAAACTCTACCTCCCCCTCCCCCGTAGATCTCTTTGGATAATTTGATTGTTCGTTCACGACATTTCCTTATGAGGAAGTGTTTAAAATAAGTAAATGTTATAAATACACACGATGCAACAGAATTTGAAAGATACATTAAAAGGTATGAAAAAAGTCATGGTGACTAGGGTGGAAATTATGCCGCATTTCTGAGCTACAGTCTTCCGAAAAGGTGGGAGATATTTTCAATTCCATTAAAAGTAGAGCTTAGGGCATAATATCGTCAGAGACTTCCAACCTGGTCTATCCAAAAATACATATTTCAGAATTTTGTAATGGGTGCGCAAGAAATTTCCCAAACAGTGGAGACCAGCGTTCCTCAACCTTTTTCACTCTGTGCCCCCCCCCCCCCTTATACCATGTTTCCTAAACAGCGACCCATACCTTTTACGATGTCTTCTCATCGGCGGCCAACGATTAATTTATTTTGAGTAATCTCGTATTTGCTTTTCATTTCAAAACATGACAGTTTATTTGATTCTTTGATAATAAATATCCTAATTATATTATCCAAAAAGTGTTCAACTTATTACATGAGACGTATTATTATGAGCAATTATATAAACACGAAGCAAAATATAAAACTTTCTTTGAAATGTATTAGCTTAAACCTGCAAAACGCTATTTAAATCTATTTTTCACCTCCCCTCGCGACGTCCTTGAACACAGCCCGAGACCCGCTTGGGGGATCGCGACCCCCATATTAAGAAATCCTGGTGTAGACGATTCTCAGAAATTCTCTGAACTAAACGTAAGTCAAAATGAGCATGTGTTAGACGACTTTCCTTATGAGTGAAAGTGGTATACGAAATCACCGCCATCCAAACGTGAAATAACAATTCTCTGTCATTGATAAGAAGTACTGGTACTGTACATAAAACATTTGTTGAAAGTTTGTAATTTTTACCCCTGTTTGTTATGCACTCTTCATAGTTTTAAAAAAATCGTTTGTCATAAAAAAATCTGTTGGAGAAATCGACTTGCCGCAAACGGATTATTGTTACCTGATGGAAAGCTGTTTCATTTATGTTCATTTATAGAGCCGAGTTCAGAAAGGTCTCAGCAGGGACCCCACTCGTGTAGAGGCCCCGCCAAAGGAAAACCAGTGCCTCTTGCGACTATAGGAGACATAGCCCAAGCAATATGTAGCTTTACCTAAAATAAAAAATACAGGAGTTTTGAAACTGGGCAGTTTGACAAAGTTTCATGTACTGACAGTGAATAACATAGTAAATTTGCGACCTTTGTTCGTTGCCGCTCGCTCCGCCATATTAATAAATGGCGCCCGAAATACGTTTTTTGATAATGTCTCACTTGAAAAACATTCTAGAGCAAAATATCATATTACGAAAATTAATCTACAGAAAATTCTTATCGCATCAATAAGTTTCATCAACCCATACAAATCTGGCAGGACAGAATATCGGTCCAAAAATGGGATAACCTTGATCGATATTGGATGTTATTGGACCAACCTTGACCAACTAGACAGTACCGTCCAACATCGATCAAGGTTGGCCCAATAACATCCAATATCGATCAAGTTTGGCCCAATAACGTTCAATATCCATCAAGGTTGGCTCATTATTGGACTGATATTGGCGCAATATCCTGTGCTGCTAGGGTATAGTTACCTAAGTACGTAATTTTGTGGAACTTCGTTCAACTCGGAAGAAGCCATCAGTAGAACGAGCGCACAGTGCTTGTACACTAGAGAATGTTCGAGCTGCTGTTATAAGAAATCTGCATCGTCTCATTCGGCACCAGTCTCTACGTCTGCATCAGTCAGGTTAGGTATACATCATATATTGATACAAGAGTTAAGATCCATTCCTACAAGTTGCACATAAACCAGCACTTGAAACCCAATGATCACCTACAACGTAGGTAACTGTGTGAGCGACTGATGGCCAAGGTGAACGGGAATGACTATTTCATGAACAAAATGCGGATGTCGGACAAAGCCCACTTCCACCTCGTAAATAAGCACAATTTTCGTTATTGGATCGAGAAGAAACAGCATTAGTTATAAGAGGTTCCTTTACACAGCAACAAAATAACCATGTGCTGTGCTGTGTCATCGCGTGGCGTCATGGGCCCACATTTCTTAGATGGTGACGGGGTCGCGGCGACTGTAGCACCAGATAGCTATGTTGCTATCAAGGCTTTGGTTGCTATACAAGATATATTAGGAACTGAAGCGCCTTTTACACATCAGGTTTCAACAAAACGGGGCAAAGTCCTATAATGCACGCAACTTAATGGCAGCTTTACAAAAATTGTTTGGCCATCGAGTAATTTCCCGATACGGTGACGTGCCATGATTCCAAAGTCCTCTGACCTGACCGTCTGTGATTATTTTCTTGTGGCGTCATGTTAAAAGTAAGCTGATCCATTGTTGACTTATTACAACCCAAGAACTTAAAGAATGAATCCGTGAGAAACTTGCTCTGATTGCTGTGGACACATTACGTAGAATTATGCAGAATGGCCCTCGACGATTGTAGGAATGTTTGTGAAAATGGTGGTCATCTACTGGACGTCCTCTTTAGGACATGCATCTACACATCTCTTGAGCAGTATGTATATATGTTATGACATCCTCTGTATAATTCCTTGCCTTGAGTAAATCTCTTTCAGCCATGTGTTACTTTCTCTATATCTCCATTTTAAAATTCTCCAACTTTTCAAGACAACCTTTATTTGCCAAAGCAAGCTGACACAAAATATGCGCTGTAACCTCTCGAGTTAACCACTTTAGTTCGGGCGCCATTATTTTTTAATATGGCGGAGACAGCGGCAACGCACCAAGGTCGCCATTATTTGGTATATTACTCAGTATATGAAACTGTGCCAAACTGCAAAGCTTCAAAACTACTTTTTTTTTTTAAGTAAGGCCAATTTTAGGACCCTGTTGCTTGGACTAATAGATAACAGGGGTCCTAACAAAGCCTTTAGCCCACAACGGGAGTCAAAAGCCTAGGGACCCAAATAGTTTAATCCGACAATGCTCATTTGGACTCAGCTTCATATCAGACAAATTCCGTGAATTCCTTACTTCCAGTGGAGAATCACTTACGTACCCATTGTAGATTTTGAAACGCATTTTTGAATAGAGTAGGTTTGAAGTTTCTCACCATACCATGCCGTCTCAGCTCTACTGTTAATGACATTGGTAATATCGATCACTTAAGTTCATTTCCTACGCTTTCGGCAGTCTGTAAGCCGAAAACGAGGCGAAATTTCCATCCACTAAGGGCTAGTTTTTCATTGTCTGGTTAAAGTACAGATTAGCTAGTAACTAACAGTTAAACTCTAACTGGTGGTTTACTCGTTTTTCAATGTCTAGTTAATGCATAACCAACAGTTAAACTGAGCAAACTGGAAGTTAAATTAACCCGTACTTCTACCTCCAGTTAACGCGCTAACTGGAGGTTTTAAAAAAGTTTGGCAATTGTCACCTGTGAAAGATGTTGCATATGATTTCAGATTCATCCTCTTCCGATGAAGAAGATGATAGAATTGTATTAGAACACATAAAGAAAACATCACAGTTCTTCTACCCAACTTTTTAACATCTTTTTTTATTTTTTTAAAATTCAGATTCAGTTAGGTGCGGTACGAAAAATTTTGTTTTGTGCTGGCTGGGGCATGAAGTCCGTTTGTGTTTGCACTCCCTCAAAATGTAAAAGTTACAAGAATGATGGAAGTGTGTGGTGTTGAAACGCGGTGTTTACTTTTGGAGCTCCAAAAATGTAAAATTTACAGAAAAAATGTAATATTTTCAATTTGTGTGTAAGCATTGAAACAGAAAATATAACGAAGGTTGCAGTGATGCAAATGTGAAAAAGCAAAAACAGTGTCTGGGAGTTTATTTGATTTCGAGTTGAGAGTGCACATCCCGTATAATGAAAACATGTTGTAAGGTAACTTTAACTGCCTTTGCTACTCGACATGTGTCCTTGATTTTTCTATCAAAATACGTGTCATTCATAACACGAAGTATGAATATTAAGTAGGTCGTTAGTATTCTTGCGCATGCCGCCATATTTGCATGTGTTGATCAACACGAGTGCTTATTTAACAAAATAATAATAACACATGATATTTAGAAACACTTTTTGGATTTCTAGTTGTAGCTAGATGTTATGTGTGAATTATTTACAGAGGAATGAGTGGTGCTGAACGTATACATGTATCAGTAGTTGACGGAAGCTGTGATCCTGAAAGTAAAGAATATACATATGATTGCGAGACAAACTCATAATATTCCACAAACGATAATGATAATAGAAAAACGATCATCTTTACTTGATGACTGGCAGCTTCCTCAAGTGTGTACAAACTATACCACTCATTCCCTTGCAAATAATTATTACTGACACTTCTATAAACTCATAGTGCCATAAATACGAAAAGTGTCACGAAAAGCTGCGTCATTATTATTTCCTTAAATACTCAATCCAGTTGGTCAACACACAAACATGGCGGCGTGTGAATACTAATAGCGACACTTCGATTTATGAATGACACTACTTTTCTACGAAAAATCATGTACGTGTCGAGTGAGTGAATACGATTATTTAAGGTCAGGTTACAAAATTGTGTTTATTATACGCGATGCGCATGACGTTTGTCATATACTCCATATGCTCATTCCCAATTCGCAACCACATAAACAATCCCAACTAATTTTTGCTCTTATTTCATACTTCCATGACTCGAAGCTTCGTTAAATTTTGCAATTCAACACTTCCAGTCACGTTGGAAATCTTACATTTGTGCTGCAAATTTTACATCTTTTTATGGGTCATTAAGTAAAGTTTACCCAGAAAATAATAAAGCTAATGGAAACAAGATGATTAAATATCCCTTTACCCTACTTCGTGAATTATTTACAAGGGAATGAGTAGTGTAGAACGTACACATTGATCAGTAGCTGGCGGATGCAGGGGTTCGAAAAGTGAAGTTTATCCATATGATTATGAAGCAAACATAATATTCATAAAATAATAATGAAAAACAATAATAACATTATTAAACATTACCCTACTTTTCACCTTACCATATCCCTTTTTCCTTGCGAGAGTACTAGCTGCGGGTAACAAAAAAAAGTTTAAACATTCATATTCAATTTCATGAAGTACATGAACTTCGCTGACTACCTGTTGTGTGTTTTTTTTATAATTACTGTGAAGTATATAAATTCAGAGATTCTGTTAGACCACCCAATGTGTAACCCCCGAAAATTCTTGAGTACAACCTTATTTTTTTTACAATTAAAAATAAATAGGAACAAAACTGCAAAACTCTGTTTACAAGCTCTAATTTTGGCTATACCCTCCCAAACTGAAAATCTTAACTACTTTGTTAGCTGCAACCGAGCGAAATAAAACGCATCCAAAAACCGAAGAAATTTGTTCTCTGCCTATGAACTCTTTCATGAAAAAATCATTAATTCCAATTACTGTATTTCTTGCTTGTCATTGCTTGAAATCGCGCTCATGTTCTTCGAATTACCTGTTAAGTTCCGCTTTACTTTACTTTATGGGCCGCAAAAAACGTAAAATTTACACGAGAAATGTAACATTCCTAACGTGCCTAGAGGTGTTCAAATCCTAAATGTAAGTTTTGAAATGAAGGTGTAAAATGAGAGAGAAATAGGAAAAGCTAGGGACTATTTAGTTTCTCCCGCGTTGGGGGTTAATACATGCATTTTTAGAACCCCATGTACATCGTGTATAATAAAAAGCATCGAACTGGACTTCAACTAACCCCTCTTGACTGGCCCGAGATACTGTCCGTGTTTTTTGTGGCAAAATACGTGTAATTCATAAGACGAAGTTTCGCCATAACTCCTCACGGGGCTATGCTTATTAAATGTTGATGAACTTCATATTAATGAAATGATAATGGCATATAGCTTTTCGTAGCACTTTTTGGAAGCTGGGTTGCCGGTAGGTGTTTATAGAAGTATGTGTGGTAATTGTTTGCAAGGAAATAAAGCATATAGAGCCTTACATATAGCACGGAAGCTGCGGCCATAATTTGGAGTTTATCTATTTTCCCAGAGTGTATAAGGATATGCGGGCCAGCGATCTAAAACCGTCACGCCTACGTAAAAAATAAACTTTGTAAACTTAATTTTGTATGGGCGATTTTTAGTAACTGAATTCGGTCCGTCACGATTATGAATGCGATGCTAATTAAAATTCAGATCCATGCACCAGCCGGGATTCGAATCCGGGACCTTCAAGTCGCTTACGTAGCCCCCAACCCACACGGCTACCAGGTCGGGGTCACATATACGTATTTTTTTTAGATAGTAACTCAACTCTTTACATATGTGTGTTTACTACCTTATTTCTTTATTCCACAAATCTCTTAATGCAATCAAACATTCATATTTCTTACTTCAGAAACTAGCGAATTTGATGTGTATTTTGTTTAAAACTTACTGTGGTATCCTCTATTCTACTGTCTTCATAATTCCTGAACAACTCCCTAGATGGCGAAATAGTATAAATCCATTGCCAACCGTCGCACTGTTCCCACTAACCAAAAGTTAAGTAAGCAGCAGTTAAAAGGCAAATGAAAAACGGATATTAAAGTTAGAGTTCAGGTTAACTTTAACCAGCAGTTAGTTAACTGGAAAGATAACTGGACAATGAAAAACTAGCCCTAAGACATTTTACCTTATGTTTTGATGTACCGCTACTTTCTTCGCTCTAAGTTTGTCGAACAAATTTTGTTACACCCTGTACATTGCTCCCATTTTGTCATATCATACCACAAAAATAAAGTTTGTTCCTGTACGTAAACAATAACTTGATAACATTAAACCTCATAAGTCATATTTTTTTCTCCTCTTCCCGACATGACAGGTTGACATAAAATATAAACTGTAACAAGAAAAAACCTACATTTGTTATTGCGTCAGTTTTAATCCCATTTCGCAATGTAAGAAGAGAAAAAGATATCCAAGAAGCAAGATTATTATTTTCCCGAGGAAGAGAAAAAAAAAACAGAAGCAAAAGTTTTTTTTTTAATGATTACATGAAAATCCAAGTTTTCATATTCTTTGAAAACTTTCATTTGATACTGAAATCTCTCACAGAAAAATAAAAAGAAAAAGATAAAAAGGTTGCTTGGGAATTGATTACGATATAACATTGATTTCCGCCATGTTTAGCCCCATTTCCGCGAGAAGAAAAGAAAAAAAATGGTCGGCTTTTCATGCATGCGTTAGCCGCGTTCTTTGCTTGATTTGATTTGGCTGAGTAGCCAATTGAACACATGTTTAAGTATTTCTATTGGCTACTCATAGAACGTGGCTAGCGCGTGGATGAAAAGCGTTCATAAATTGCTTAATCTACAAGAACATAAGCTTGACTGTCGAAAAGGTAAACGAATAATAATATCGTCTCGGAATGCTTATTTCGAAATAACTTACTAAAGATAAACCCTTTTATCTTAATAATCGGTAACCCAAAAAGATTTCGTTACATGAGATATATCCATTACGACATAAAGTTAGATCAGTATCTCGTGCTTGGATGGTCTACTTTTGCATGCTTTTTACATTGAGAAAGTTGATATTGTTGGTTCTGCTCTATGCTTCTAATTGTTAGCATCTATAACATAATATGTAATGTAATGTAGGTAGGTACATACACGTGCAGAAAGGTTAATGCAAATATTAACATTTGCAAATGTTTATGCAATTCTATTGCTCACTGAGTTAAACTTGGACATTTCTTGTGATAAATAAGGGTTCAACACATATCATGTCGACTGACCGACCATATTACCAAACTTGTTTCTACTTTCATTCATATCTGGATTGGCAAGTGTGTTTCCTCCCCTCCCTCCTCCCTCTCAACCAGCAGACGAAAGCAAAAACAGTCGTGGGGGAAGTAACATAGCTACTAGAGAGAAAAAATAATAATGAAATTTTGTACGGGATGCTTAATAATATTCTTGTAACAACTTAATTATTTACTGCATAAGTAACCGGAAATAACAGGTACACTGTAAACTGAAATAATTTATTAGATAGATATAATTCACAGCCATATTCAATCCACTATTGAATGAGGGATCTCTCAGAGGGAGGGTTTGATCTACTACTCACACGCTGATCAGACGTGTTGGGAGAGAAGAGCCGAAGCTCTCAACTGTGATCGCCAGTCTTTTATTTACAGCAGCACCCCAATTGCAACACGATGCTGAGTGGGCACCGTTCCAGACCCACACGCCTTGGGAATAAATCCCTTGGTAGAGCCGGGAATCGATGATCAGCAGTCAGTGACGATACCCACAGCGGGGTGGTCATTAGATATATCAGTATTTTATTTCCCACCTTATACAACGTAGCTACCGTGAGAATAGACGGAAGATTCTTCGGGAAGGATCAATCCGCTTGGGAGAGCATCAAAAACGGTCGGGAGATCTCAGAGGGTTCACGCATGCAGAATGAAGATCCCGGAGACGTGGCATCAGTTGTTCGCATTAGTGAGCTTGCATATGATTCACTTTCGAAAGTGCTGCACCAGACATGTAAGGAAGAACATTAGTCAGAGTTGTATAATACAAACCTTGCCATTCCGCATTGTAAGAACCATTTTGCCACACAAATACTTTCCTATCTCCTAGAATAAAATTAATCATGTTCAGGCGCGGATCCAGGTAGGATCCCTTGACGTCCAGGTATGCACTGGATAAAATGGCCTTCAATCCTACTTTATACTGGATAAAGTGACACAACTATGATTTAGCTCCCCCCTCCCTCTTGATCATATCCTGGATCCGCGCCTGATCATGTTCATTTAGTTTTGTTTTTTTCATTTATTTAGCTCTGTGTTCATTTTCCTTCCATTATTCATTTAGTTCTGTGTTCATTTATCTTGCTTTATTCCTTTAGTTATGTATTTCTCTTTCTCTGTTGCTTTAGTTCTGTGTTCATTTCTATTTCATTGTTCCTTTAGTTCTGTGTTCATTTCTCTTTTCTATTGCTTCAGTTCTTGTTTATTTCTCTTTCATTATTC
>JAGDQP010001184.1:98135-116054 GCA_022664845.1 Lepisma saccharinum | reverse complement strand
TCTCTTTTCTATTGCTTCAGTTCTTGTTTATTTCTCTTTCATTATTCCTTTAGTTCTGTGTTCATTTCTGTTCCTTTGATGTTTCAGTTCTCTGTTCGTTTCTCTGTCTTCATTGTTTCAGTTCTGTGTTCATTTCTCTTCCTTTATGTTTTAAGTTCTGTGTTCATTTCTCTTTCTTTATTCATTTAGTTCTGTGTTCATTTCTCTGCCTTTACTGGTTTAGTTCTGTGTTCGTTTTTCTTTATTCATTTAATTCTGTGTTCATTTCTTTTCCTTTATTGGTTTAGTTCTGTGTTCGTTTCTCCTAACATTCTACAGAATATATTGTACGTATAGAAATAAATATAACAGGACATCTTGTATAAGTCTGAGAAAGTGTTGAAATTTCGTTGTACAAACTGATCATGTTGATGACAAAACTTTTGATAAATCTGCCTATTGCCAGAAACACTTGGTGTAGGTCGTAAATAAATAAATAAATTAAGACTGCCATTTTCGCGTAGCACAACTCTTACCTGGTAAGAGCAACGTTTCAACGACCCAATTAAAAGCGCTCAACAGTATTTTCTTTTTTCGTTTTTTTAATGAAGAAAGTAGAAAAAAAAAGTCAAAGGTGCTAGTCAGTAAGTGTAGAGGAACGTGTAAAAAGTAATTGGTATGCATTTAATGTACTCAGTAAAGAACACCCATAAACAAAAACCTGTTTTTAGAAGTACATAATAACACATGAGGACAAGATCAAGACAATCCAAAGACTGACTTCTATACCAAACTAACTTCTCAAATATTACGTAGCTGTCTTGGAATGGACATTTTAAGCCAACAGCTTTTGAGGAGATAAAGGAAATGAGATTTGGCGAAAACAAGAAGAAGAAAAAAAACGTTTTTGGATGTACTTTGTCGAAATACTTGTCAATTATATAATTATATGTTATACCACTTGCATGTATGAGCTATCAAAAGGGGGTGGGTGGGGGGAAATCATTACTTTTTAACTTTGTCAAGGACATGCGAGATAACGTGAACACATCCATGTGTAGGAAATTACGCACATATGCGCTCACGAGTATTACACGGTTGCGAGTCTCATAACATGACGTTATGCAACGATGGAAGAAGACGAAACATTTTTGCAGAGTCTCCCTCTCCTATAGCAGAAGTAGGAGTATTTTGTAACTATATAAGTCGTCGTACATATTATATTGCTGCCTCTTTTACAGATGTCATATTGGCTTTTGGTTTGTGGCGCGCTTCGCCAAGAATGTAGTACATAACACAAAACCCGCCATAACTGGTAAAACATATTGTATGAATAACAAATTAACAAGCAGTAACAGTCTTTTTTTTTTTTTACTTAAGCAATATGCTATATTCATAAAATGTAAGTTCAGAAGGGGGAAAAAAAGGCTACGAAACCTCTCTGAATAATAATAAAAGAAAATCTACTCCCAAAGTTGATCATATGGCACGCACCGTAGCATTTAACTAGCACGTGTTAAATGATATATGATGGTTCAAGTCTTGGAGGCGAGTTTTCACTATGACATAGCCCAGTGATTAGGTCACGTAAATTATTTACTTTTTTGGTTATGGCTAAAACAAAGAAGAAGTGATTGCTTGAAGTGTAGTTAAAAAGAGTGATATATTTTCATATTAGATATTATCGTTGGTCATGTTTTTTTGGGGGGAGGGAGGGAGCAGGGGGCTTTACATATAATTCGTTCTCATGAAACACCACTTACCATTATTTGTATGGTTCATCGTGTTCTCAAATCTTGCAACGTTAATTGATAAGGAGCAGTCAAATGAAAACTGAACACCCGCCATAAAACACATTCCTCGCAAAAGTTGGCAACACTGTTGTTACGTATCGATATTGCCATCTGTCAGGTTGGAGAAATGCGTAGTGAAAACGCACGCACAGGTGCACACAGTTGTTTCGTTATTGCTCTGGAGGTGAGCGTAGTGAAAAGTGTGTTCGTCCAGAATTGGAAATGGAGGCAAGCAAAGAAGAGTAGAGAGGTGTGGTTCGTTTCTTGGTGGCCGAGGGTGCTGGAACACGTGAAATTCATCGTCACATGTCTGCTATGTATTGCCAACACAGCATGTCCCTGACAAGTGTGCACGAGTGGCAGAAGAGATTCTGTGAAGGACGCACATCACTACAAGACAATTCACTCCCGGGACAGGCCATCGAGCCATTACTCCTGATGTGATTGCGCGGATTGATGGTCTGATCCGGAAAAATTGACGAATCACAGAGGGTTCGTGTTCAGGTCGGCATTAGCCAAGGCTCCGTGCATGCCATTACCAAAGATCACCTGCAGTTCCGAAAAATTTGCGGGCAGTGGGTTTCGCATGAACTGACGGAGAGACAAAAGATTGACAGAATGGTTGCATGTCTGAGTCATCTGCAGCGGTACCACGAGGAAGAGTATGCGTTTCTGTCATGACCTGAAGCCCATTCGTGGACGTCGGTTTCAGTTGGACGAGGAAGTGCAAGAATGGGTGAGGTTGTGGATCCGTCAGCGACCTACCTCTTTCTATAAGACTGGAATTGATCGTCTCGTCTTCCAGTGGGATAAATGTATTAACACTTCTGGCAATTTCTTTTGAATAAAACAAATTCCATTGTCACTTTGTAGCGGGTGTTCGGTTTTCATTTGCCTGCCCCTTAAACTCATTTCCCGACATCATACAATGATGAAATTTTGCACAGCGACGTTAAGTTGAAGTTGACAATACAATATTCCATTTGTTACTTTCATGTTTCTACGCGTATGTATTTATATATATATTTAAAAGCATATTTTAATTTGTAGTAAAAACTTTTTTATACTAAAATAAATACTGACCCGCAACGATGTTGCGTTTGTCTGGTTGCAGAACATTTTAGGGTTTGAGTGACAAATCATTATCTTAATAAAAAAGAAAGTACCTGAACACCGAAATAACTCGAAAAAATAAAAAAAACATACTTTCCTTAAACAGTAAAAAGTAAAAAATAATTTTGTTTATTCATGAATAAAAAGAAAAGCATGGGGCGCGCCTATCGAAGAATTTATAGTGATTGTATATTAGAGAGCGCCCCATGATTTTTTTTGTTAGTTATGCATAAACAAAATTATGTTTTATTTTTAGTGCGAATTGTTTAAGAAAAGTATGTCTTTAAAAAGTTTTTATTATTTTTTTATATTACCAAATTAAAAGGAAGTTCACTTGTATATAACATGTTTAAAAATAATGCTTATAAATTCAAGAGTGAACACCACAAACTGAAATAAGAAAAAAGTTCCTTTAAAAATGTTTCTTTGATAAAAGTTCCTTTGAAGAAAAGTTTATCTGAAGAAAATGTTTCTTTGGAGAAAAGTTTCTCTCAAAAAAAGTTTCCTTGAAAAAAGTTCCTTTGAAGAAAAGTTTATCTGAAGAAAAAAGTTCTTTTGAAGAAAAGTTTCTTTAAAGAAAAAGTTTCATTGAAGAAAAGTTTATCTGAAGAAAATGTTTCTTTGAAAATAGTTCCTTTGAAGAAAAGTTTCGAACGAAAAAGAGTTTTTTGAAGAAAAATATTTCTTTGAATGGTTTAAAATTCAAACCATTCAAAGGAATATTTATCTTCAAAAAAACTTTGAATGGTGAGGCATCGAAACCGATGATGTGATATTTCGACATATAATGACGCATGACGTGGTTGAGGTGACTTTTATGCTTATCGATTGATGAATATCAATTCAGTGACAATTAAATTCTTACTGTCTTTATAAAGTCAGATATAATTCCTATTGAACGCCTCTTCTTCCAAAACTAGGCGAAATTTCTTCAAAAGGGACTTTCCTCGTTTCTCCGTGTGAAAGGTTGGTCCTCCAATTTAAGACCATCATTTTTAGACACCCTGCATATTATCCAGACTGGTATTCGCAGGGGAATGAGGAAGGCTTTCTTTTTGTGACATTTTGTTCTTTCAAGGAATTTTCTGAAGATATTTGTGTTAATCAGTGTGTTGTTTCTAGGGGAAGGGGGAGGATATTTCCTGGCACCCCATGTATTTTTGCTTGGTACCTCACTTATCTGTTTGCTTGTAGGGAAGGACCTCAGTAGCACACATACGTTGCAAATACGTGGATTAAACGTTAGTACCGAAAAGTAATTTTAAAGTTGTAAATATACCGAAATGTCCGCCTGTTCAACGGGTTATTCGACGATGATTAAAGGTTGAGAAGAAAAAGGTTGAAATCAGGAAGCGGACGATGAAGAAACAGGTTCCGTTGGCCAAAACAGAGCATGGGTGCTGTCTATTGGTATACACATTTAGTTGCATTTTGTCCGTTGTTTTCATCATGATATATTAATTTTCCATATCAAACCGTCTGCTGTGGGATTCGAAGCTGTAACATTCTGCACTCGTCGTTGGTAGCTCGACACGTTACCCCTCATCCACGAAGCCTCCTTGAGAGTCAATATTTTATACTATTACCTTTATGTTACGAACACGCTATTTGTAGTAAAAGGCAGTCTTGAATTTAGTTTCCACAAATCCAGACGTGTCGTTTCAGCATCATGTAAAAATAAGAACAAAGAATACTTTCCTTCTTTCTTTGTTATCTGCATTTTTCTTTTTTAACACTTTGACCATCGCTGCACTATTAAATTTGTACTTCTCAAAAAGTGTAATATGTCGCCTTAGGAAAACGCATATAAAGCGAAATCTATGTCATAGTTGTCAAAACACTTCATATTAAAGCTCTATTAACAAAATTAAATGTTCGTTGAAATATAGTTTAAAATTCAATCTCTTTTCAACATGCAAATGAAAACATGAGAAGCGTAGTTAATTCTATTCTATTCGCTTTTAAGTATAATTTTTTTGCAACTAACTTGGAAAGATAATCTAGGGCACAGTTCAATATAATAGTTGAAAATACGTCATATTAACGTCCTATCAACGAAATCAAATTTTCGTTGGAATATAGAATGAAATTCAACGTGTTTTTAACATGTAAAAGAGAACACAAAATAATAGTTAATGGCATTCAATTAGCTTTAATTACAAATTTTATTGCATTAAATCAGAAAGAATCCCATGAAACGAAATCTATACCATAGTTGAAAATAACAGTTGAATCCACACTGAAATAACATCTTATCAACAATATCAAGTCTTTGTTGAAATATGATTTAAAATGAAACGCATTTTTTTTTTCAACCGATATCGGTTAATCAACGAAAAAAAATCAACGTTCAAAACACGTTTGTGTGGTACAAAAAAAAACTTTTCACAAAATACTTGCAAAATAAATTCTTTTGTACGCGCATATTATAGATATGTCACAATGTTCGATCGGCAAGTTTTGTTTTACGAATACTTTATCCCACGTTAATCAGGTATACCAATGATTTTGTTGTTTAAAATCTGAATTTGAAATTATTTATTTATGACCCTTTGGCATCTTTGACTCAAGTCGGTGTGGTGTAGGTAAAGGATGCGGAAGGTATCGGCCAGAGCCTTACTTAAGGTGTCATTCCCGCATTCATCTGATGAAACTGATGGAAACCTTGGAAACTCTCAGTCAGCATTGTCGGTCACGGGTTTCGAACCAGCGTACCTACCTACCCATTGCCGAATTTCGCAGCATTACTTCCAGCCTATGGCAGCTGGGTCTGATTTTCACATAACCGCATCGTAAAAATACAGGAACCTACAATATTAGATTTGAAAAAGTCAGGACTGAATGATATACGTATAAAATAAAGAATACCAAAAAACTGGGGAGCAACAAGGGAGCTAGGGTAGATTTTGGGGGAGTCTTCAGTTCCCTTTATCCCCCCCCCCCCTGGTTACGAGATACTGAAATACACATAAAATAACACATCTTACACCCTCTTTTGCTGACAAGTAACACCTCGGTGTTAACGTTGACAAAATCCATGATGAACCGATAAGTATTTGTATTTTGCTCCCACAAACAACGTTTTCAAAATAAAAGTTGTATTGTTCATATATGTCAAAATATGTCAAAATATATACAGAAGAAATGCAGATATGCAAAATGAGTCATTGGTCATATTTAATGAGTTTCTAAAGGAACAAATTAGATATTTTCTTAGACCCTTTTCCCCTCCCTTTCATGAAAAGTGATTTCTCAACTTTGCAGAGGAGTTTATGGAGCTCGCTTATATACAAATGAACCATGAATTCAACCTATCAGGCGTAGCTCAGTGGTAAAGCGTTGGTTTCGCATTCTGGAGGTCCTGAGTTCAATTCCATCGCTCGACCATTCTGACTGTTTTATCCAGGGCCTTCTCTCAGTCACACCAGGCAAATACTGGTATGGTTACTTCAACTTAGACCCTAGCCAACTACTTTCCACATCCTTTCCAATACCTTATCCCGAAATGAACCTTAGATACCTAAAAGTCAAAAATAAAATTCAGTGTCTAGATACACGTCACTAATCAGGAAAATATAGCCTACTGATCACTTCGTGTGTTGCGAATGACACTTCCATGCGCATGCAGAAATTGTTGCTTGATAGCCTCAACAGAAAATTAACGCAGTAGTGTTTGGCCAGGAGTCGAGACTGAGGCTGTCTCGTCTCGAAAATGTCTTGTGTAGGAAGTGTCTCGTCTCGGAAACATGATTGTATATTACAAGAGTTTTGTCTCGTATCGATTTCCGTAGACATTTCTCTGTCTCGTCTCGTGGACAACACGGTAAGACCTGAAAGTTTGAAGGTAATCTGTAAATAAAAATAATAATAATTTAATTTAATTTATTTGAGTGCTATGAACAGCTGGAAAGTCAAGATAGCACTTGGTCAATACATGGGAGATTGCAAATTAAATGAGTAATACAAAAGTTTTTTTTTCTTCTTAACTTAAGATGTTCAAGCACTTTTTACAGCTTCGAGTTTCTTACAAACGGATTTGAAGAGATCATTCCAAACATTGAAGGCGAATTCTAGTCGATATTGGATCAAAGTCGTGTATAAAATTAAGAACGTCTTGATATTATAAAATCATATAATTAAATAAAAATTAAAACAATTTATTTTTCGAGACTCGGCAATAGCAACATTGAAACTGTTATTAAGATTCAAATTGGATAAAACGAGTCGCCGTAGCTCAGTGGTGTAGCGTTGACGTAGCATTCGGGAGGTTCGCTCCCAGCGGCCGACCATCTTGACTGAGGTTTTCCAGGGTTTTTCCTCAGTCGCACCATGGCAAATGCCAGGATGGCGCCTTCAAAACAAGCTCTGGTTGACAACTTCCAACATACTTTCCCCTCCCCTATCCCGGCCTGTGCCTTAGATGCCTAAAGGCCATAAACAAAAATTCAAATTGGATAAGATAAAATTAAATACATAGGCGGTAACATCACTATGGCTTACACCCATCCCGATACGGGAAAGCTCATTATCTTCGTTACAATCAAACTGACCTGTTTAGGAAATTAGAATCAACTGAAAAAGCTGAAGATATAAAATGGTTTCAGGAAATGATTAAATGAACTAAAAAGTTTCTGGTGTAAAATTTAAGTTGCTGTCAAAGTTAATACCTAATTCCTTAATATTATCAACCTTCTGTATTTCAATATTTCTCATCCTATACGAGCTTACTGCGTTTATTTCACAATACTAATAGATTTGGTTTTAGGTCCGCTAATTTGCATTTTGTTTATAATACATCACTGATCGATTAAATCAATGTTTCTTTGCAAATGATAATTATCCAGAGCATTGTTGACCTTCCTAAATAACTTTATACCGCCAGCATATAAGAAGTAATTAGAATTATTGATTACATAAGTCATTGACATAAATATTTAATAAGAGAGCGCCCAAAGGCGAACCTTGTGGTATTCCATTCTTAATAGTAACTTTTTCGGATGTAAGTTATCAAGTTTAATACTAAATGTTCTATCAGTTAAATAACTCTTGAACTACATTAATTAATAAATTCTGGTTATAAACCAATCATTGATAGTTTTTATTTAATAAATTATCATGATTTACATTATCAAACGCTTTGGTAAGATCTGTTTCGTATTCGGATCTAGTAGTAATACATTCTTGTATAAAATTTATTAAATGGAATAAATTAGTTGTAACAGATTTGTCTTGAATAAAACCATATTTTCTATCATCTAATTTTTGATTCAAATTAAACTACACTTATTCTGGTCATAGAATTTAGAATGATAATAGGTCTGAACTGTCACCGTCCTCGTATATGGAGATGATGTGTTTTGAAGGCCTCTTTCCATTGAGAAGGATAAATACTTTGTTTCAGAGAGTTACTATACAAATCTATCAACGTTGGCACAAAATATTCAACAGAGGCTTTCAAGTGTCACAATCTCTGGGTTAGTCTAGTTTTTATTCTGTATAAATTTTCCTTCCATTTTGTATCTTGTATGAAAATTGCTCTCTTTTGAATTATTTTCATTATTCTTGTTTCTAATTCTAATGCTTATACTATATTCTTAATTAATTTGTGTGGAGGTTCTGTGCCCGAAATCACTAGGAGTGTTCTTGTCACATGTTTCATTTTTCACTGTTCTATCACATTCTACGCCAGTTTATTTTTTCTTTCTTTTTCTATTGTCTATATGTCTTTTCAAAATTTGTGAGTCCTGGATCAATAAGAAATACGAGGGGAAGTCAAAAAGTAAAGGGACATTTGCGAAAAGAGTGCGTTTATTCCCATGATAGAAAACTGAAACATACATTATTTTTCTACATGATCTCCCTGGACTTCAACGCACTTTTCCCAACGTTTCACAAGTTTTTTGATTCCGTCAGAAAAAAAAGTTTTTCGGTTGCATCTATCACCAATTTTGCACCACATCAATGACTTCTTCATCGATTGGAAGTTTTCTTCCCCTTAGCGCTTCCTTCAATGGTCAAAACATATGAAAATCGCTTGGAGCCATGTCTGGACTGTATGGCGGGTGTTCCAGCACTTCGAATCCCAACTCCTTTATTGTTTCGACCGTCCGTTTGGCAGAATGTGGCCGAGCGTTATCTTGCTGCCGGATGACACCTTTTCGCAGTTTTCCACGACGCTTGGATCTGATTGCAGGTTTCAGTTTAGTTCGCAACACATCACAATAGTTCTCACTGTACACAGTTTCACCTCTTGGGGTGAAATGAGCGTCTACTACACCTTCCATGTCCCAGAACGGTGTTAGCATAATCTTACCAGCTGATGGTTGACGTTTTAATTTTTTAACTTCTGGTGATGATGGGTGTTTTTCAAACCATGCTCGCAGCCTTACTTTCCGGTTCGTAGTGATGTACCCATGTTTCATCTTCCGTAACGATTTGCTGTAAAAATCCATCTCCCTAGCGACGATAGCGGGCCAAATGTTTACGAGCGATGTCCAACCTTTGCGCCTCATGCTGCGCTGACAATTCTTTCGGGACCCACCTTGTACACACTTTCCGAAAATATAGCCTGTCGTGTAAGATGGAATACGCTGAACCATGACTGATATGTAAAGTACTGGCGATTTCGTCCACTGTGATTCGTCTGTTTTCCATCACCATACCCTCAACGGCTTTCACATTCTCCTCAGTGGTTGACGTCGATGGCCTGCCCGATCTTTCGTTGTCACATAAGGAAGTTCTTCCCTGTTTGAAGCGCTCTATCCATTCGTAGATCTTGCTTCGATATAAACAGCTGTCACCATACTGCGCTTGCATTCGACGAATAATTTCCGCAGGTTCAACACCTTCCGTAAACAAAAAAGCGAATCACTGCCCTCATTTCCTCCTTTGTACAGATTGACAATGGAGCTGCCATGTTTTTTGCGATCTGCTACACTCCAACGACTAGCGCGGGAATAAGGGTGACACGTCGTATAGAAATGTTGCTGACTACACTAATTCAGCGCTGGATACTAGCAGTGTTACCAACACCTGGAAAGAGAAATTGAAAAACTCCCTTTACTTTTTGACTTCCCCTCGTATTTGTGTCCTATCTTTGTCAATTAGTGTTATATCTAGTATGTTGTTGTTGGTTGTTTTATCTGTTGATATGATTCTGCTCCAATAAAGAGTGCAGGTTTAATTTTCTTTTTACTGCTTCTGATTTGTGTGTAATATTATTAGTTTGTCTTCTGTTCTTATTCTAGACTTTCTAGCTAGTTTTTAGTGTGTTAATCCTGTTATTTTGTCGCGACTTTCCTTATATTCTGTTTGAGCCATGAGTGCACATCTGTTTATAATGTGCTCAGTTTTTCTGTGTGTGTGCATGTACCAGAGTCTGCACTCGGTTTTCTCAATGTTGATATGTTTCATTCAGAGCTGAAACGGGTCATCGGGTTAAGTTTGGGATAGGATCAACGGGTCTGTGCTTGGAACCCAGCTTGACCCAGTTACCCGATGACCCGGAGGGCAAAACAGGGTTTTTAATTCTTTCCTTATAACTTTCGGCATCTGAACAGTGTTATTTCAGGGGTAACCGAAACGGGGGGTTTACCCCGAGAGCACCAACAATATGACACCGAAAAGTTCCTAATAATAGTAAAAGCACGTGGAAAGAACAACAAAAGCCTCGGAGCTGTGCAAATAACTATCCCCCTCACAAAGCGTATTCTCAAAGAATTTGTGAATCTAACATATGAAAATATTGATTGATTTACACCACTCAGGAACAAGATTACGTCAAATTGAGTCAAGATAGAGTCGTGGAGTCAAGATTAGGTCAGTTGGGTTAAGATTCAATCATCGGGTCGCCGTATCAAGACCAGGTTACCGAGTCAATGGCACAGTCATTCGGGTCACCGGATCGATCGAATTATTCGAGTCAAGTTTCACCGGGTTCCGGGTCACCTACGTTCACCTTAGGCCAGGTCACCGGATCACGAAAACTGACTCGGTTTTGGCTCTGATTTTATTATGAATTTCAGGTGTTAGTTTTTTTAGTTTGTACCACCTGGTCTTGTAATGTCTGAATTACAATTATGATTATATGTTTGGGTAGAGTAATGTCGTTGATATTAGGAGGAGACTTTAAATGAATGTAACTGTTTTAGTTTCAAGTATTAAATATCAAGTAATTCGATCGATAGTTGTAAAGGAAAAACATTTGCGTAAACTTTATATTTCCGTGTTTTGAAATAAGCATATAAATGCTTAATTTTACTCTACAGTATATTGATGAAGTGTACTCGTAAGTATAAAGCCGTGCAGAAAAACAAACCTTTTAGCTTACATAAGAAATAACAGAAGAAAAAAAGTGACAAAGGAATTCCAAAAGCCTGTTTACTCAAGCAAGAAGAATAGCTTAACGATCTCCGTTTTCTAATTGGAGAGGAGAAGCGGGAAGGGAGAGGGGGACACTGCATAAAATATTGGACCAGATTGACAACGACCGATTAGCACAGTATGGTACATGATTAATAATCTTGTCTTTCAACTTTCAGGTCAAGATAAAGATTTATATACATTTGTACAGGTGCGTGTATGGGTGGGTGTATTTATCTATAAAATAGAATTCAAACTGACCGTCAGATTGGTCACAATCTTATCTCAAGAAGTATGGCCACGGAAATGAAACAAGAGAAAAAAGAATATGTTATGATAGTCGTCGAAGATCCATAATAAAAACAAGTGAGCGTCGCTAAGGGTCCAATTAACTCTTGTTATGGTCTGGTACTTTGTATCAATTGAGCACTGACTTCCTACATGTTATGCAACCCACCATAACACAACTGTTATGCTAGACAAAATACGTGCGCAGGATTAGTTTATTTGGACACGGAGAGACGGACACAGAAAGCGGGAAAATAAGGTCCGTTATTGTTAGCAATAATTTGCGCTATCCTAACAAGGGACCTAAAAGAATACACAGAAAGGAAACTAATACCAGAAATTCTCATAAGTCCTCAGTATATCGAAAAACGCTTGCATATCAACGTGTCATAGCATAAGCACTTGTATAAATCTGGAAGAAGAATCAGAAACATGTGAAAATGTCCAAACACTTCGAGAATAGTTTGAGGATAACTGCGAATGCTGTTCAATACAAAATATGAATCAAATCTTAATGGCATAAGAATGGTTGAATTTACCAGAGACAGTAGCATACTCTTAGCTGCTTTTTTACACGAATGATGTAGATTTCATACGGGACGATATAGATGCTCTATACAGTAATAGCAATGTTCTATTGCCCACCTCGGTAGCCTCAGGCGGCATAGGCCGCTGTTCAAGAGGTTGCGGGTTCGAATCCCGTCTGAGGCATGGATGTTTGTGAATTTTAAATTGTATTGAGTTCATCATGACGTACCGAAGTCCATAGTTACTAAAATGGCCCATACAAAAAATAAAAGTTTAAAGCAATGTGGTAGTTGCAGCTTGTCTGGAGATTGGCCTACAGCTGAACGTGAAGGAAACAAAATATACAATAAAAAGCCGAAACAGAGAGGAAGAAGAAAATGAACATAACATTTAAAAATGAGATCACAGAGAAAATAAGCAAATTTAAGTTTTGAGAGCACTTGTAATTTAACAAAAATGAGGTCACGGAAGAAATAAACTGTAGCTTAGCATCGGGCCATGCATATTTCTGTGCAATCCAAATCTGTAACTTTGCAATTAATATAAAGTTATTTGAAATTGAAAATATACAGAATGATTATTCTGCCGGTAATAATTTATGGTTGCGAAATTTGGAGTACCATCCTGGCCGTTGAATAAAAAGTGTTGCGTGTGTTTTGAAAAAGACATGCGTACCGAATTGGAACGAGAGAATCGGAGAATGGAGAAGAGACTACATAATGAAAAACTCCCCAAACTGTACGATTTACCTGGTTTTATAGTAATGAAATTACGATGTCATATAACTCGGATGAGAAAAAAAAACGAAAAATATTTTTCCATCGTGGCTCCGAAGCCGGAGGGAAAGAGGCCATTGAGAAGACCAGCATGTCGTTGAGAGGGCACTATTAGAAGGAATATTCGAGAGGTAGGTGCTCAGAGTAAAAACTGGCTTGATCTTGCCCAGGATAGAATCCAAAGGTAAACATTCGGTATCGTGGCGATGAACTTGCGAGCTCCATAAGCCATAGTGGTCACATATACAGGTACAAATATACACAAAACAAGCGAGTTAAAAGAGTAAGAATCTTCGTCAGGAGGAAAATCTTTTTTTAAAAAAGAAGAAGAAGAAACTTGAATTTAATTCGAATTATAAAAAATGAAATTGTGAATTCATGGAATTACCAAATAAGCTCTTCAATTTAACCATTGTTTGAGATATAGACAGGATTATGTACAAAGGTTTCTACTGAGTACATTGTAAGTGGAGAAAGCGTTTTTTTATTATTATTATTATTTTCTTTTGACAGGAAAACTATTAGTACTCGCCGTAGAAACATAAAATTACGATCTATCCACATTCGGCACGAGTTACTTGCGACCCTATTTCATGCATGTTATGTTTTAAAATATCTTCCTTCTCATAATACATTATGCTGGAAATAAAGTTTACCTAAATGCAAAATATGTATTAATGGATGGAATTTGAGCTGAATTTTACTGCACAATCTTACAGAGACAAACTGTCAAGCAATACAATACAACATCTGCTTAGAAACAGAACAAGCAGCACATAACATATTCAATAAACGTGCTCCAATTGTGCTCCGTTCAACACCAAAATGTTTCCATACCAACTCTACTAGCTGTCAAACATGGCCGAAATTGATGTATCCCGTGAAATTGAATACAAAACAGTCGTATTCAATTTGAGTTGTTCAATATCATAAGGCCACGGTAAACACGCCCCTTCAGTATGCCCCACAAATAAACATCATGTGAGTGGATAGGACACGGATAGTCTGTTTGCATAGGGAGTGTGCGACTAGCGCTGTGTGCAGTGGCTCCGTCTTGCTGAAATCATTGTGTGTTAAAACACAGGTTCTTTGTGACTGATTGCTTTCTTCTGGAATGCTTTTTGAGTGCATCTCGTTCGATGAAATTTTCGCCACTAGCAACATCATTGTATGCTTTGTTGGAAGAGGTTTCTGCTACTCTAACGCAAACAAGCTCCAAAAAGTTTCACGATCCGTCCACTACAGCGCCCAATTCCGTATGAACGGAAATAATACTCCACAACAAATGCCTCCTCATGAGCACTCAAGGTCATTACGAACCGCCTTTCACTACAGTGGTTCTCTGTAAGAACTAAAGTCACACTGAGACTGCACAACCTTATTTTATTAACAACACTGACAGTGTACAGTGTTGGCAGCTTTCGGTATGCTTTATTCCCGGTCGTACTGTACTTTTTACATTACATGATAACCAACAGAACGACTTGTTGTAGTTTAAAGTTTGCCCCACTCAGGAACAAACTCCTCACACGAAATTATTGCATTAAATAGACGCTGTATAAGATTACGTATATTATACACACGTATTGAAAACATATCTTTAAAAAACTGCATTATTCAATGACACTCTTTTATTTTTCAACCTAACAAGAATTAACATTAAGAACCTTTGCTAATGAATCACTTTCACATATGTAATGTTACCTCCTTTTCTTGTTCATCCAAGAAAGATCGAGTATAGGTCATAACTACAAGTGCTTTCTAAAAATAATAATATCTGATAAAAGAAGATATGAAAAAGGTAGCAACACTGTAAACGACTTTACGGATTATGACAAGAGCTTGCAAAAGGTTGTGTTACGTATTTTTGTACCTATATTTTCCACAGGTTGTTAAAAATGTTTCATAGGTTATTCTAGAAGTTGCATTTCTTCTTTTTCTTTTCGATTGTTTTCTAATTTCTATGTTATCCAATTCACTTAATTACGAAATAATATAACACGTTTATAGAACCAGAGCTTCTGGTGATACCTTGTAATCTATCTCCCTTGAACATTTCAAAGCCAAATCTTATGTGTTCGATTAGAGCATAAATTGTTACTCAAATAAAAACAAAATATTGTCAGAAACTGAGTGAAATGGACTTAACGGAAGCAAATGTCGGGATGACGCCTCAATCACCTATTTTTCCTGAAGAGTGATCTCTGGGATGGACGTCACTCGTCAGTCGTGGCGGGCTTAGGCCAAACTTGCCAGTTGATCCCAGAAAATTTGAAAAAATTAGAAATCGTTGAAGTACCCGTCGAGGTAGATCGGGTAGCGTACGAAGTTGTTGCCAACTGTAGTAGAAATAAATCAAATACACTAAAACCTCGTTTATCCGGGTCTCCGGTTTATCCCGAACGATTGAAAAAAATCGCCAGTTTGAAAATACCAGTACATCGTATACAAGTGAGCGCGTCTAATTAATTCTTCGCAGTGTAAATGTGCAGACTTGTACAGTATTCGCCCCCTAGTTTGTTAAAAATAAATGTTGTATTTTGTAAAATAAATATTTTATTACTGTATTTGTAGGCGTTTATATAACATGAAAAAAATCGTTAATCTGGTTATTTGGAACGGATCTAGTCCCATCAATTCCTGATAAACGAGGTTCCGGATAAACGTGTATTTACGTGCGATATTAAATCAAACTATATGATATATTTTGTACAGGGTGGTTCAAAAGTCACTCACTTATTTAGTTTTCGTATAACTTTAAGAAATGGAAATAAAAGTTCGAAATTTAAGTATAAGTGTATATAATTAATATGCTGAAAACTTTGGGGTAGCAAACATCTAAAAGATAATAATTAATCCACATTTCTTTGCAATTAGAATAGGGAGCAGTTTATATTATTAAACAATGTGGAGGCTCCAAATTTCTTTGTCGATCCAGCCATCGTGATGCTACCTGGAGAGGTACTGGAACAAAGAAGTTACGGATAATGAGTAGAAACCCGGATAATGGTGTAGAAAGTCAAATAATGGGTACTCGTTGCTCCAACCACGCGGCACTCTTTGAACAAAAACCGCCTGGTAGATCAAAGCCCAATATGGGGTGTCGAACCAAGAAATTTTAGTTTCAGTTAAGGTTTCGATTGAGATCTTTCTGGCTCCGACAGTAAGAAAACAATCTTGGTATGTACCTTCAACATGATGATGCCAAAGCACATCCAATGAAATCTAATGAATGACCTTAAATCCGAATTTTTATAATTACGTCATTTCACACTCTAGGCATATAGATTGTCCTCCCAGTTGACAGCATCATTCTACTCTTGATTGACTTTAATAGAGGTGTTCGAAAATACGTGCACGAGAAACGAACCGACAACTACTCAGTAATTTATGATGATCATGATGAGTGTTCTGTCTGAAGAAAAGTTCTGTCTCGGAGGTCCCTGAGCAAGGTGAACCGATGGTAGTTTGTCATTCCCTTCCATCGGATGAAGATGACGTTCTAAGGACAGTACCTACAGTTTAACGTGGGCTCCAAACCACTTGTGTCCCCACAAATTTAAACAAGATTAATGATTTTTAATTTCAATATATGTACGGTCTTTAGGCACCTGGATAGGGAGGGGAAAGGATGCGGGATGAGTCGGTCAAGACCTAATTTGAAGGTACCATTCGGGCATTGTCCTGGTCTGACTGAGGGGAAAAACCTGAAAAATTAATAATTTTGCAATGAATAGAGAAAACTTATGGTTTACTGCACAATAAAGATATTAGATGATACATATGTTCACAAATAGTTCTTAAATAACATTCGAAGATTAGTTTGTCTGATTAAACTGCGAAAACAAAAGCTGGGAATACCTTATTCAGGATGACCGGCAGGGGAGTTCGAACCCGCGTGCCTCCCCATTGTCGATGTGAAGCACACGGCGTTACCTACTGGAACAAAAGTACTGGATGTGTTAACAGATATACTTAAATGTTTAATCTTCCCAAAATTATAGTGAAACTAAATGGGTCATTGACCTTTGGTCCACCCTGTAGAAATTTTGGATGCGTAGAAATGTTTCATGTAACAAGTGAACAGCTGCGTCAGTTGTTTTTATTATTCATATCTTATCGGAATTTGAAACAAGTGTGGTTTGAAGTCACTATAGTAGAACCAAACTAGTGTGTTACATAAAGAATTAGAAAAAATGCGGAAGACAAAGGACTTTAATCGAGTTTTGCTTCTCTTTTTTTTTTCTATTAAACTGATTTGTGCACGTATCTTTACATTCTGCACAAACACATATGAGCGTCTTTTCATGTTCTACAACGCACCGATTAGGTAACGAAATTTGTGGGAAAATTTTCTTTTTAACATTCGATGTGTCACACGCGGTCAAGTACAAGAAAACAAGTTCACTAGAAAAGGAAATACCGGGTGGCATTGTCAATCTCGTGGAGACAAGTTACTTACATAAGATCGGTCGTTGTTCTTTCTTTCTTTTCTTTTAAGTGTTTATTTGTTTTATGTGATTCTAAGCACATTATGTGTTATTATTTACTGCACCGTCCAGAATGATCGTTTGAGAAATGATTGCGTAAAAGATGAAACCTAATGTCATTAGGTAATAAAGGGGGTCCCAGCCCCTGTCGTGTAGAGGCATAGGTCGTTGACTTTTGGGTGAAGAACAAAGGAGGCGTCGCAGATTCAAATCTTGAACACGTGCGCCCATTGCCTAGCAATTTGCTGGTGGTAACTAGAACTGTCATCAATATCAGCCTTTCTAATCTCTTTTCTCAGAAGACTTGATCAGTGATCACAGAGAAATGTTATCTCTCAAATTTGCGCACATTTACGCCCAGCAGAGGCGGTCATTTCATTAAAAATTCATTCAGTTTGACGCTTACTTAAAATTCAGAACCTCACGCCAACTCGCGCTCGCACTCCTTTTTATTCTCTCAAGCTCGCACTCACTCACTCACATTCCCTTCAGTCTCACAAAGCTCACACTCACTCACGTTCACCCTCCGTTCAGTCTCGCAAAGCTCACGCTCACTCTCCGTTCAGTCTCACAAAGCTCACACTCACGCTC
>JAGDQP010001184.1:60842-98035 GCA_022664845.1 Lepisma saccharinum | reverse complement strand
CTCACGCTCACCCTCCGTTCAGTCTCACAAAGCTCACACTCACTCACGCTCACCCTCCGTTCAGTCTCACAAAGCTCACGCTTACCCTCCGTTCAGTTCCACAAAGCTCACACTCACTCACGCTCACCCTCCGTTCAGTCTCACAAAGCTCACACTCACTCACGCTCACCCTCCGTTCAGTCTCACAAAGCTCGCACTCACGCTCACCCTTTGTTCAGTCTCACTAAGCTCACGCTCACCCTCCGTTCAGTCTCACAAAGCTCACACTCACTCACGCTCACCCTCCGTTTAGTCTCACACAGCTCACGCTTACCCTCCGATCAGTCTCACAAATCTCACACTCACTCACGCTCACCCTCCGTTCAGTTCCACAAAGCTCACACTCACTCACGCTCACCCTCCGTTCAGTCTCACAAAGCTCGCACTCCCCAGCGATGAACTTGAGGGCGTACATCTCTAGGCCTATACAGCATATAAATACAAGCTGCTGCAAAAAATATTATCAAAAATTTGTGGGTGAATTTCCTTAAAGAAGAATAATGAAAAAATCCTTTGAAAAAAAGTAGAAATGTGGATAGTATCGAAGCTACATACATATGAAACAACAGCTTATACATAAATTACGTCATATTTCGACAAATATAGACAAGATGATGTCGACTTAGTAGATCACAATTAAAGTTCTATCCAACACATCTAATTGAGCAAAGTTTTTATGATTGAAGCTTAAAGGAGATTTCTATTCTTGCCAATCGTGCAAAATTAATTCCTTGAGAACGAAATTCTAAAAGGTGAGGATCTATGCGGCACTTCCTCAATCACAAACTTTGCCCAAATAGTTGTATGGGGTACAAATTCGATTGAGATTTCCCTCACCCAACACTTATCGTGTTATTATTTGTCAAGTGACATCATTTGTGATTATAGTGTCCCGTAGTCGCTCCTAAACTATTCATGTCTATATTTTTTTTTCCAAAGGAACTATTTTCTTGGTTTGGTGTGAGGATAATTTTTGCAACAGAATGTAATTTTAGAAACATAAAATTTTAAAAGTAGTTAAAACGCATTCAACAAATTCACTAGGAAGCAAAATAATAATAATAATAATGAACACAAATAGTTAAGAAAACTTGTTAGATATATGATATTACAACGTTCGTCAATCAGCTCAAATTTAAGGTAACTTAAACAAAACTTTAGACAAATAGTCTGATTTATGGTTTTGCATGATATATCTTAAGCCTGACATAAAAAAATTAGTTTTTACTGTCATTTTTTATTTCTTAAACATTTTTATATTACTTTGTATTGATGTTAATGGTAATTCTGAATCCATATGGGGAAATAGAAGAATTGAAATCGCATATAGATATACCCAAAGTTGTACCGGAAAACGGGGTAAATTTATACAAAGTACTTTCAGAACTCATGAATAAAGTATTCTATTTCTAGAAGTAACACTGAACACATAAAAATTAAGAGCAGATCGTCCCCTTTTTATTTGATGGCTAAATCATGAAAAATCGGTTAATATAAGGTAAGTATCCCTGATATAGCCATGCTAAGGTTTGAGAAATTTTCTAGCCGCCATTTTGAATGAAATCAAAGCCATTTTTCCTTCATCGTGTTCATGGGTTAATGGACTTTCATAGAAAAAACTTCAAGCCACATGAAAATAGTTTTACTGGTCCAAGAAAGCGAAATTCCAAAAGTCTACCTATTGGCCATATTAGGAACACGTGTATATGATATGGCCACCCATGTTCCATGTTATGTACATTGTGACTTTTTCAGTTTCACAATGCAGTTCTACTAAAGCTGGAAGATAGATTCCTGCTGGATGATTCAGTGCCTGGCGGAGAGTCACCTGTATACATACAAAGAGTATCAACGTGATGAGGATCATCTGGATCACATGACGATGATAAATCAATGACAGTGACCTGGGTGGCCATATCAGGAGCAAGTCAGCTTTCACGAAAATCGTTTGATTATGAACAACTCGTAAAATATACGCCACCAACGATAACACCAATCGAAAGAGCATTAAAACTTAACACAGTACAATCGTTTTCAAGAAAAAAGTATTTGAGAAACATCCATAAATCTAAGGAGACTTAGCAGAGGAAAACAATAAGAGGTCACACGAAAAACAAAAAAGAAGCAACTGACGCCATATTGTTCAACCTGGCTGGACGGGAAATGATCACGTGACACACTACCAGGCCCCCTCTCTGGATACTGATGCCATATAGCGGATTTTTTGCTTAGCTTACTCACAATAGGGGGGTGGCCATATCAGGAACATGGCCACAACACGGACACTTACCTTATAACAGAATTATTCATAATTTTCCTTTTGGGTTGTCTACAAACAGCTAAGTTGCTGGATTTGAAAAATCTACATATCTTCAAATGTCAAATAAGAAGTTGACGCCTGTGAGAAAAAGGTTTCCGGTTTGTAACAAAACAAGAACAATGGAGAGTATTTGGAACATTAACTTTGTAATCGCAACAATTCTCTGTTTTTCGTTTATAATAGAACTGAACTGAAGCAACGAAGTAAACTGAAAAAAGTCTTCAACTTCATAAAATATTAAAAAAAATGAGAAACCACATTACTTGGACATTGGGAAAGAAACAGAAGTCAAATACAATTGTAGAAATTAAATATGAGATAAATGAATAATAGACAAACAATCCAAACAGTTTACCTTTACATTTCAAACAATGTAAACAGACACACCGGCACGTTGAACCATTAGAGAAAAAACGAACATGAAAAGGTTTCTTGTAAAATGAGGATAAATGGACCTATTTTTTTTTCTACAAGGTCCTGTTTTCGCATGTTCTAGCAAAACAAAATTATGTATCAGCTTTTCTATTTTGAAACCGAGGGTCTCACGATGCTTTTGATATTGAAAGCCATTTTTTTAAAGCTGAAACTAAAAATGCAATTCAGGAATATTGTTTTAAATGTTTGTATTTGTAACCATACGAACAAACAAATACCAATATTAAGTTAACTTCGCAGCCTACATTGGCACAAAAACTCAGACTTGTATAATTCCTGAAACAGTAAAATAAAGTCAAATCTTGATGTGTCACTTTGTCCAAAGTTCTCCCGTACCCACAGTTACCCTGCTTGATGGTATATTTATAACAACTTTTACTTTTAGCTGTGTCCCGTATTCCTTTATACATGAATGTGTATTTGGTTGCCTAACACCACAGGAGTATTCATTTGAATTCAATTTCATTCATGGTTTTTAGACAACTGTCTTTTTGACCGGGGATTCTTCCAAAGATTTCTTCTATATTATGTCATCAAGCAGAATTTACCTCTGTTTCCAATCGTTGCCAACATTGAACGAGGAATAAAAACATGTACAATTAATTTAATAAGTAATCGTTAGCTCTCAAAACTTATATTGCATCCATCTCTTTATTGTAGCTCTCTGTGGATTTATTTTCTTTGCAGTGCGTTTATTACCTTGGACTAGGGGTGTTCGGAAGTGCGAAGTCAATTCCGGAATTCGGAATTTCTTCAATTCCAGAATTCTGATTTCCATTCCGGAATTCCGAACACCGTGCGAAGTCCTACATTGCGAGTGTGTTTATGTGTGATTTTTTTCTTCTTCATATTTTTAAAGATGAAGTGACGCGCAACAAGAAAATTTGGAAAAGCAGCCCACTAATACTTGTGAATGTGTATTAAATGAACTATTTAAAATGTTACCATTGTTTATTTTAACAGAGAAATTTGAATTTCCACAATTGAGGAGTTCAAATAGAGAGCCATGTAAGTGCCAAACACAAAATTGTTCAGTACTAAAAAAACAAAACTTTTTCGGGTGGAGATTGGCACTTACATGGTTTACCAACGTATGTATAATGCCTCCGGTGGCACATTCATGGTTCTTCACTTTACAACGCTGGGCACATACACGTCGCACGCAACAGCAGCGCTACCTTGTAATAATTAATTTTATAATCTTACGCACTTTCACTGTTTACCACTTTCTTCAGTTTGTCACCTACATTCACTCCCTCAAAACAAGTCAATTTAGATGTTTGTGGCACTTTCATGGTTTTCCATTTGAACTCCTCAATTGCGTAGGCATATGACGTTATCATTAACGGTTCAGCTAAAATAAATAATGCCAATGTCTCATATAGTTGTTTTATCAGGGTTTTTCATCAGTTACACCAGGCAAATGGCGCCTTCAAAATAGGCCCTGGCCGACGCCTTCCCAAATCCTTTCCCCTCCCCTATCCAGGCCTGAGCCTTAGATGCCTAAAGGACATAAATACAATTCAAATTCATATTCTCAGACAGTTCATTTGATACACAGTCACATGTATTATTGAGGACACTTTCAAAAAAAAATTATTGTTGCGTGTCAATTGTCAAGAACATAACTAGCTTCGTTTTTCAATGTTCCGTTCTTCTATACAACATCGATCTAATCTGGCATCTTACATTTTGGATACCTCGCTTATGAGAGACATAATTCTCACTGTCTTTGTCCACTCATTTATTATGTAAGTTTTTACCGAGCTAATATCTTTTCATTCTTCTTCAGATTCACATTTCAAAAGACTTTTCTTTATAACTGCTTCGATAAGTTCATATTTCTCTTATCGTGTGACGTTTATAATGAAATCTATAGAAGCTAGAAGCTCATTAATGAAATCTGTTTAGTGTGGTATATATATTCACAAATCAGTTATTATATGTTATATATTTTTATTTGCTAGAATCTGCGAGTGAAATATAATTTATTTTGGAACATGATGAAAACACAAATATCTTAGATATATTTATGAGTCAAGAAATGTAACAGTGACATTCAAATTCAAATGTACGCGAAGATATTAACAAAGGACGCCACTATTTCACATTCATATGTTTCGTACTGTTCTTCCAAGTAATCAAATAACAATGAAAGCAGTACCCAATAAATCTTGTTCGGTGATTTTATTTTATAGCCTTTAGGCATCTAAGGCTCATGCCTGGATAGGGGAAGGCAAAGGATGCGGGAAAGTGTTGACTAGGGTATTTTTTTCTCTTGTCTCGATCTGAGAAGTTCACCCCTCAGTTTATGACCGAACTCTTTTGAAACACCCTGTATCATAGTAAGCGTTTGTTTTCTGTGCGCGCGGTCACGGTTTCAATTCCCGCCGGAGTCTATTGAACGGAGTGGTTCGGAGTCCACTTTTACCGAAAACTGTAGGTCCCGTCCTTAGAAGCTCACCAGCTCGGTTCGGATGTTAATAACAATTCAATAAATCCTCGAAGATTCGATAATCCCTCTGCCTCGTTCCATTGGTTGACAAGTTGCTAAAACTTTGCACATATGCATTTCTTGACATGTTTATCAGATAGATGCACCATGTGTCTTCGGAACTCGATTACTACTACATCTGGCCTTACTTCCGTTGAGAGACACCAGACAATGTAAGAGATTCTGCATTCGAATCCCAGCTGGGGCATGGATATTTGGTGAAATTTAAACATTTTCGCTGCTCATACAAATGGTAACGACCCGAAGTCAGCTGCTATTAAAGTGAAACAGTTATTATTATTGTTGCTATTTACATTAAGAAAAAATAAACAGAAAATACCAGAAAAATGTCGAAGAGTGGAACAAGCCGAATTACAACCTACGGCAAATTATTTGAAAACGAAAGTACGTTATGTGTCATACCGAGTTAAAGAAAAAATACAGTAGACCCCATTTTCTTTCCTTTTCCTTAAAGAAAAGGGGGGGGGGGAAGGAAATATAATTATTTTCTTATTACTGTCTGTCTTTATTGTTCGCATGTCAAGGCCGTTCGTGAAATGAGATCACGCAAATGGAAAAATGTTACGCTCATGCTGTACGTGCGGAAGTAATTGGTTTCCTCGGAAGACAAAAACTGTTATTGTTCGCAGTTGAAAATGAGGACATTGTCAATTAGATCTCTAAGCAGGTTCTCTTCTAGCACAAAAGACGACATAATGTTGTCGTAATCGACTGCTAATAAATGGTGTCTCAAGTTAAGTATAGTTCTCCTTTGACCCTTTCTCCAAGCGACCAAAAACAAACAAACAACTAAAATCTTCTAGTTTAGCGCCTGTCGCTATGGCGTGGATGCCATGCTGCAAAATGAGTTTAAAAGCTCAAGTCTCGATTATAGGTTCTGCCTTTTATTTCTGAAATGTTTGAGATTAGCTAACAAGAGTACTGCCAATGAGTTTACGTCGACACTTACTCTGAATTTTCACTTACAGAATTGAGATCTTGTAAGAAAACCAAACACCAAAATTTAGTTGTCCTTTTCAACTGCAAGGACGGTCTGAGCCAAAGTTGTATTGGAATATCCAGAAAATAATGTCGTTTTTTTTAGGAAGGATTACACATAGCTATTTTATTTCTTATTCCATTATATAATTTCGATCGTTATCTACCACCATTTGCCATCTCTCAACCAACTTTTCGATCCCCTCTTTAAAGTATAAAAGTGGTTTCGACTCCGAAAAAAATCCAGCATCCCGTTTTTGAATCGTCAATATCACGGAAAGAATATTTGGAGAGGAAGTGTTGCAAAGACTTGAAAAAGATGGTAGTTAGATGGGACAATGTCTGCGGAGTATGTGGGAGCGGCATAACATCCCAGGCCAAATCTCTGAGTTTCTATTGGGATTGTCTTGCTGCGTTGTTCCTCGCATTGTCATGAATGACAACACCTTTTCTGCTGACCAATCCCGGATGTTTACTGGCCAGGGCTTGATGCAGACGTTGCAACTGTTCACAATAAACGGCAGCCGTAATGGTCTGACCGGGTGGGAGTAGTTCATACCACAAATATTCCTCCATAACACTGTTTAGGGCGCAGATCAGCTTTCGGTGTTGGCACAGGCAATTCACCAGCAGAAAATCACTGCTTTTGCATTTAAGATAAACGTAAAGAACACATTTCCCATCCGCTGTAGATGAAGAAATGGTTTCTTGTCGTGTCTAAGGAGCAAAGAGTTGCATATTATTGAACGCTGATTTTTGTTGACATTCGAAAGTTGATGTGGGACCCAAACACCTTCTCTCGGGACCTTCCCAATTAGATGGAGGTGTTAGTGTACGGTATATCTTGATGAGTGGAGTTAATATGCCAATTCCTTGATGGTTAAATGGGTTATCTGTCTCAATGGCTTCACGCAACAGATCATTGTCCAGCTCCATGGGTCGTCCGAAACGATGGACATCTGACAGTTCAGAATCAACAGACCTGAATTTCGAAAACCATCGTCACAATTGCGGAGATCCAAGGAATGTTGATGTTCTTGGTTGCTGTAGTTGCGTTATTTCCTCTGCGAAATTCATAGAGCATGCAATGGTGAACATGTGTCTCTTCAGGTTTCATGTTATTCATACTCAACCAGATATCTGAAAAAAAAATGTTACTATGTAACACTTAAAATCATTCATGCATTTACATTGATTCTAAAGAAATCGCCTCGAAGTTCGAAGCAAAAAAAAAAAAAAAGGACATTACTTTCTGGATAACCCGATATAAAGGCCTTAATAAAAAAAAATCAATCAACTGCAAGGACTGGAGATTAAGTATGTATCCAGCAGCAATTGCATATCCTTTTAGCGCCCAGTCCAGCAATGGAATTGAATTGAATTGAATCATGGCCTTTAGGTCTCAGGTTCAGGTCGCGATAGGATGGGGAGAGATGGTGTTGGAAGGTAGTTGATCAGGGCCTAGTTTTGCAGGTACCATCCCGGCATTTGCTTGGTGTGGCTGAGAGAAAACCCTGAAAAAACTTTAGTCAGGATGGTGCAGCAGTGGATTGGATTCCGGAATTATAACTTTTCGAAATTCCGCAATTACAAATATTGGATTTCCGATCTTAGCAGTATTAAGGAAGATCAGTCGTACGGTAAGACGAAATGAAAAGCGCCAGATCGGGATGAATGAAGAGGGTTTGACGTGTCCTGAAGGATCTGTCACTTTCTTCAAACCGTTGATCGTGATGAAAAGACTGCTGGTCGCGTGAGTACCAACACAATTTACTGTAGTATTTATTTAGGATGTCAATGTGAACAGGAGAAGAAGTCAAACAATCGCAAAGGATCCGGTCCCTTTATAGCATTTTAGCCACGCAAGCATTATTTTTTATATAATACACTGGCAACACTGAGAACTTCAGTGCTTAGGTTCGGGAAAATCCATAGTACTTATGTCGAATAATGTTACTGCCAATTTTGGCGCAGCGAGGTCTAATTGAATGGAAGCAGTTTGAATAATTGATTTTTTTTAACAAATGGGCTGGCAACACTGAACCACTGCACCAATCAAGACGATTTTAAATGCTCTGAGCTGGTCCAGCTAAGATTTTTCCAACGACACGTAAAGCATCTCTCTACACTTTGTAGTTCCTGAGATTTAATTTTCTGGGCCTGGATGGACGGACACCATGAGCGGGAATAGAAGGTTCCTTTTGTTATAGCATCTCTATCAAGGGATTCAAAAGAGGAATAGAGCACAGTATATCTTTAAAGTGTAGGCTTGGAAAATAAGTAAAATGGCTAGTTTAGTGCTGATATTTAGTATTTTAAGTGACACAAATTTGTTTCTAAAACTTTTACTTCATATAGATGACCTTCTCTATTTAATATGCACTCTTCTCATGCTTGTTTCTTAGCAAATTTTCATTCACGTCACCTGACTGCTGCATTTTGTGGTTGCAGCTTTCTCTCACAATAAAATGAAACCAAGGAGTGTCTTGAATCTCAACCGAATGTTTAAGAAAGACATATTTCAAGAAAGAACAGGGGAGAGAAAAAGTGCAAAGGAGTAGGTTACTTCTTACGTAAACGAATCTTACTTTTGTTATGTGGGAATATCCATGACTCATCTACTTTTAGGGAATTTTAATGTGAAAGCAATTTTAACGATGCGGACTAGTACCGACATCTCGAAATTTAGTTCATTCATTTTTAATGGGGATTTTATTTTGTTCATGTCTTACACCAATGCATCCAATATTTTTTATTCATGAATATGTCAAGCGAGTTTTATTTTACAATGGATATCTTGTAGAACGACTATCCTTTGTATTTTGTTTGTCTTATTCAGTGGCGAATTTTCAGTATAGGCAGGGTAGACAGCGTCTATCCAAATTTTCTAATACTTATTTTAATTGCTTTCTTGAATTTTATTAATTAACTTTAATTCTTATGTAGTCTTATTATACCAGATTGAATAGCTCTCGGTAAGACTGATCAGATGATGCTAAATTACCAACTACAGCATACAATGAAATATGATCTTTCTCGTTGTGCCTTTCGTATGATATCTACCGATCTGTTTTTTCCACCATCCACCACTGATAATTTCCCAAAAGCAGTTTGCAATTGTTTTATTGCACATATAATCGCACAGAACATTAAATAAGAATAGTGCTTTATCTATGAGTAAGACCACAATACGAAGCGTTCCCATAATGGTCAATTAAATGGTTCACATTAAAATATACTGACAATTTGAACCAGGGGTGTATTTTTTCTGCATGTATAGCAAAATATAAGTGCAGAAACATTAAACACAGTAAGATGGAAACCTCGAGCATTAAATATATACTACGAATACAAGCTGAAGTTAATCGTTAGTACAAATAAGTACCCTATACCGGTACCGGTATTCTATTGTCTTTCCATAATTTTTCCATCTCTTTTCTTACAACACTTCACTGACACAAGCAAATTCATAAATCATCTTACTTTTCGGATATACAAGAAGAACGGCCGACTTAGCACTTCCTTGAGGGGTATAGTTTATGAGATGCACTGCAAAAGAAACATTTATAGGAAAGTGCCCTGGTACACTATATATCAATGTTAGTTGATCGGTTCATAATAAATGTATAATCTTTCTCACATAAAGGGCCTGCAAGATCAATGCTACCCCCTTGCTAAAAGTGCGTAATTATTACGCTTATTAGTGGGTCTCGTAAACTTTGTGCTTTTAAAATAAGGTAACAAACGCTTACTCAAGACAGGTTCTAGCTATCTACATAGTGTACTAATATTTAATTCTCCACAGTGAGTAATTTTACACCAAGATATATACCCGAAAACATATTTTTAAATCGGACACAACTCCTAAGACTTAGTAGTCTTTCACAAATCATTTGATTATAGACGTCAAGGCTAATTTATACTTTTTTAATATATTACGTACCTCTTAATTGTTCTTCCTCTACTTAATTATATTCAACCGTGCGAATATCATGTTATCATGCAAGAAAAGTAGACAACGCAGCACGGACATAATTTGAACTTAACGCCGCCATGATCTCCGCACAATCAGCCGTCTGAACAATGTTGCCAAATTGTCAATATTCCGGCCCGTAACTAAAGATGGCTCTGGCTGGACCTACCCTATGCTGCTATGCATCCCGGTTGGCATGCGTAGATGTGAAGTTAATGTGGAAATAGCAAAGATTAGTAACCCATCCAGAGAATTTTCCATCCAGTGAAATCCATCTATCTACTTTGCCATCTGTTTCTGAAGAATGACCCAATTATAAAGGTACTGATGATGGACATACCCCAGCAAGACAATACATTTAAATCATTATAATAACCCTACTTTATGCTCGAACATTATAACTTTTAGCTTCAAGGTTACAGACGAAATCACTTTGTTAACAATCAACAAAGACGAGAAAGACTTAGCTGTCTACCTTCCTTCCTCTTTCTAAGGATAAGAATAGTTCTTCGGAATTATTGTTTAGTGCATAAATGCAATAAACAACATACAAACATCATTAACAAAGCTTTTAAAGAATTAGTATATAAATAAAAGCAACTGTGAGATCATTGACATGTGTATTTTACGGAAGGAAGTAAAAAAGGAAGACAGACGTACATTGCACTTGTACTTAACGTATGGAAACGTGTACTGTACGTAGATCTCCTTCCTGTTGAAAAGAAGACGACCTTGCATTCTGACGTAGTGACGCATTTTACTACTTCAGCATGGCAAAGGTGCGGCATATTGGATAGTTACTCCTAAAGGTTGTTTCTTCCAAGGCCAAGTTCATTGTCTGAGAAAACGAGAAATATCAAAGAACGATGGACTGTAGTAGACAAAACTTTGTCTCTGTTAAGGTACAATTTCGTTTCTACACAATATTTGGGATTTAGGATCGACGTTTCTTCTCCAGGCAGACTTCGGAGCGACAGTGGGTATCGGATTCGAATTTGAATGTTATTTATGGCCTTCAGGCCGAGGTATCGGGTTCGAAATCCCTCAACCAACCATCAAAACTAAGGTTTTCCAGAGTTTTTTCCCTCAGTTTCACCAGACGAATGCCGGGGTGGCACCTTAGGTAAGGCTGGGGCGATACCTTCCCCATCTTCTACTCTACTCTATCTCGGGCTGAGCCAAAAAGCCATAAATAAAATTCAAAATTGCAAAATTGTTAGGCGCAATGATATTCTGAACATTGATTTCAGGTAATAACTATAAAATAATTATTATAATGTTACATTTCTAACGGTTATTGTATTAAATGTATACTGTCAATCCTCAGAGTCACCTTCAAGATGCTTCACTTTCTTCGAACAGAAGAGAGGTTTTATTTAACTTAGCTAAGAGTTACCTTTTTAATATTTGCTAGCTATCATAAGCGGGTTGTGGTCAGTTCAGAATTTCACTGCATTAAACTTTCAGTATTAGGTATGAACCTGACCGCCATATAAGTTAATGTATAAAAGGTCTCGAGGCTTATTGCAAATTTAATAATCCATAGGTTATAAATTAATATTAGGTGAAGTAAATTATTAAGTATATTGAGAAAAAATCAATAACAGTATACGCAATATCTTTTTGTAACTAGTTTTGCAAGTATTAAAGTATAAAAAATGAAGTTATCTTGTTCCTAGTTGTTTTCTTTTTCTTTTCTTATTTTTAAACAAAACCCGAAGTGCAATATATAAAGCGAATGATCAATCCCATCCAATTAAAGAAAATCCTGCGTCACCTTCTTGTCACATTGGGAACGGAAATAACGCCATATCATAGTAGAGAAATTCGCAAACGATTGCAATGCCCTCAGGGGGTCTAGATTCTTCAGTTAGGCGAGTAAGTCTATGGCACAACTCTTTATGATGTAATATTTTGTTGTCCTCCTTTCACACACAAAAAGAGGAATCATTTTTCCATATTGTACAGTTGCAATCTTTTTCTTGCTTTTATTTTCATAGAATAAAGAAGTAATTGAACATTAAATGACATTTAAATGAATAAATATTAACAAATATGGCGACCTATCGCATTTGATGATGTATTATGGGAGATGTCGAATCATCGAAAGTAATTTGCTTAAAGAAAACAAAACACACGACATTACTTGAAGACTTCGAAAACGAACTGTAGTTTGTTAGTGCAGCAACACTTATAAAAGAACAAATATTTGTTTTCTAATATTGAGAAAACAGTAGCGACGTTAAAAAGTAAGTACATACACTTAAATATGGACAGCTCGAATAGTCTTGCAGCAAGAACCTTGAAAGAGCAAGAGCTCTTTAGTTAAAACAAACATGCCGACTGCAAGAAGAGTTAATGCAATTACTGGTCTCACCCATAAGTATGTTTCACATGAACAAACAGGTCAAGATTATTGTTTTGAGATCATATGGTTGCCGTGATTACATAAAGAGAATGTTAAGATGCATTTGTCGCTGAATAATCCGTTGAACAAATTTGAGCTTTTCTCCTAAATGAGATAATATGCAGATCGTCAAGTGTCACCAACTGGTGAAACATTTAGCATACCGTTTCATACACACTATTATGTTCTTCATCGAATGTTTACATAGATTAAATATTGACTTATATGTTTCATAGTAATGCAAATAACTATTTAAAAGGTCTTCAGATAACCTTTACGTGTCTGCTTTGCTTCATTGAGGTTTGACAGGGCTTTTCATCAATTGTACCAGACGAATATTTGGATAGTAATTACGGGGTGGTATTAGGGATATACGCGGGTACACAGTATACATGTTTATAAGACTTGATGAACCAATCCTGTAAACATAAATATACACGACAAATGGCATTCCGAATGTATGAAGGTTCATAAATATGCAAATTACCGGTATGGGCTGCTAAAATTAGTACTAAATCATTTGGCCACGGAGAACTTCGCATTTTAATCAATTTTAAACATAATCTCGGCGAGACACTTGGCGAATGTACTTTGACAGACCTAGTTTCGCCTGTAACTACAAGTTTAATACGTGTTCTTGTTATGTTTAAATTTAAGGTAATAATTATGATGCTATTCTCTGGAAAATTGCCTATTTGATTATTCGATAACCAGACGGAAGTCAATGATTGGCAAAGAAGACAAGCTAGTCCGAATATCTTCTTGTTATTCTTTAGTTATTTTTTCTGGGTTTCTGCTTTTAATTTCCATAGCGATTGGCGCGATCGTGAGTGTATTATACAAGTCTTGGGTACACACTTTCTCATTAATTTTCCTTCCCTGAATTTGCGGTTGTGGAAGAACCACTTAGTTCAAAAACTGGGCAGGGTTAGGCCGCAGAGCAAAGGCAACTTATTTAAACGAGGAACCTCAATACGTCAGATAAAAGATTAATAGATTATTAGAATCTTTATTGAGTGAATTAACCTCCGTGAACATATTTTCTCCTCTCTCTCTCTTTCTTTCTTTCTTTCTTTCTTTCTTTCTCTCCATACCCATAGTACACAAACGTGTTTTTAATGTTGATTTTTCTGTTTATTGCGTTGATTAACTGTTATCGTTTAAAAAGAGAACGCTTAATTTTAAACCATATTTCAACAAAGACTTGATATTGTTGATAAGATATTAGTTCAACATGGATTCAACTGTTATTTTCAGCTATGGTAAAGATTTCGTTTCATGAGATTATTTCAAATTTAATTGAATTAAAAATATAAGTAAAACCTAATTGAATGTCATTAACTATTATTTTGTATTCTCTTTTGCATGTTGAGAACATGTTGAATTTAAATCCATATTCAAACGAAAAATTTATTTCGTTCATAGGACGTTAATGTGACGTGTTTTTAACTATTATATATTGAACTGTGCCCTGGATTGCGCTTCATATGTGTCTTTCCAAGTAAATTGCATATTAATTTTTTGAATTTTATTTATGGCCTTTAGGCATATCAGGTTCAGGCTAGGATTGGGGAAGACAAAGGATTCGGGAAGGTGTCGGCCAGGGCCTATGTCGAAGCTGCCATCCCAGCAATTGCCTTACCATGGAAAACCCTCAGTCAGGATGGTTGGCCGCTGGGAACGAACCTACGACCTCCAGAACGCTACGCCAACACTCTACCACTGCGCTACGGCGGCTCGGTTTACTTGCAAACGATCTATGAACGTTTCGAAAATACGTTGTTCTTTTTCATCGTCCACCTTTTTGTTATTACACGCTTTATATTAACTTGCTCTGTAATCATCTCTGCTACAAATCTTGTAATCGATTTTTAACTCACTTCCCATCATCCGATTTCTTTGACACTTTGTAAACTTGCTTGTTTCCGATAACAATACAATATTCAATCATTAGATATACGATAGAGTAATCCAGTTAACTGTATTTAATTAATTATTAAAATAATTGGAAATTATCCTTTAATGCACTCAACGCCGCATCTATTGTGTGGAGTTTGGGTTGCCTATCTTGCAGGGAGTTTAATATTCATCTATTATACAGAAAAAAATAATTAAAAACGATGATTTAAAAAACACGCTTTTTTAAGATGGGCTAAAAAGTGAAAAAAATGAATTAATCTTATGATTCTTGCAGTGCTCTTGCTTACCTTATTATAAAATCATAATATCTAAGAAGAGCACCCACGCTTTTATTTTCCGATTAATCAAATGAATCCAATTTATTATTTTTTAGTTTTTAGTCCATCTTAAAAAAGCGTGTTTTTTTTAAATGTTTAATTAATTTTTACATTCTTTGCTTTAGTTCACAATGGTTCGTGGTGTTATCAAATATTGGAACGTTAAGTGAACTCATTTCTCGACGTCATACAATGATGCAATTTTGCACAGCGACGTAAGTCGGGTGACAATACAACATTCAATTGTTACTTTCATATATTTCTATATATTTATAAATTTTAAAAGCAAATTTTAATATTTTTTATTCTCAAGTTCTTTATCCTAAAATAAATATTAGCCTGCAAGTGGCCTGGGTTTTCGTGGTTGTAGAACACTTTTGAATTTGGGTCACAAAACATTAGCTTGAGAAAATGTATCCGAATATCACAATAAAAAGTAATAAAAAAAACTTTTTAAAGTCATTCTTTTCTTAATCAATTCGTACTAAAAAGTAAAAAAAAAATGTTTATGCATGAATAAAAAGAAAAGAATGGAGCGTGTCATTTCAAGAATTTGCAAAGTGACTGTATATGAGAGAGCACCCCATGCTTTACTTTATAGTCATGCATAAACATTTTTTTTTTTTTACTTTTTAGTAAGAATGGTTTAAGAAAAGAATGCCTTAAAAAGTTTTTTATTATTTTTTTTTACTTTGAATCTAACGTTTATTCTAAATGTTCATTTGAATGTCTATTAAACCATTATTATTAAACGTTAACTAAACCATTGAATAGAAGGGCATATACAATATTATAAAAATGTTTCCGAAATACGTGTTGTCATTCTTCACTTCATAATGATGAAGACTGCCTCTATTCTTATTATTGCCCCATCAGCTAAATCCCTTCACATGATGGTGAACCGACAAGTCTGGATTTGTGGCGACTGCGTTCAAGGCTACACGCAAGTATTTTACTACATATAAAGTCTTCGTAATATAAAAGGAATAGTAAACGAATAGTGACTCTGATGATGACTCCGTGGTTGAGAGGTTAGAGTGGCGAGCTACCAACGACGAGTGCGAAAAGTTCCAGCTTCGAACCCCACAGCTGATGGTTGGAAAATTTGCTAATAAATTAATATCATAGATCTCATATTAAACTAGATTTATCACAGTTTCCCATTCGGTGCTGCACAGAAACTAATGGGGTTCTCTTCAGTAGCATGAGATTTTGAATTATACGGGCAGGTAGCGCTTGTGGCTACTTTCGGCCGCTGTGTTATTCCACTAAATGGCTCTGGAGGGCAACTTGCTGTAGATAACTTGGATTATAAGTGAAAGAACAACGCAGAATTCGACGCCATTGTATGCTCTAGCAGTCCGGCTTGGGCTTATTATGAGATCTATGTTAATATATTGTAACGAGAATTATGAATAACAAACACAAAGTAGTTGAGGGGGAGATTGTGAAAAAGGGAATGTTGGTTTTCCGTAGACTACATAAATTTAGTAGATCAGAAGACAAGCAAATTCCTAAGATGTTTATGCTATATGAAGGACCATATCTACTTCTTGATGTTTACAATAACGCAGCACAATTACCACGAATTAAAGATGGTCTAAAAAGAAAAGACAATGTGAATAATCTTAAAATATATCGGTGTTCTACAGAGAAATTTGATGAAATAGTGAATCAGTTAAAAACATAGATACTGAGGTGTGACAATAAAAGAAACTTTCTTGTTGTTTTACAAAAATAACAGTTTCTTTTTCCAAATCGGGGGCATTTGTTACAGAATGTCCTGTGGATCATCTTAAATTAGAATGAATTGAACTTTTGGTCTGATATAGTGAAATGATGTTTTGCGAATAATGTTAAAATGAACTTTTAGTTTTAAATTGTGTGAATTCAGATTTATTGATTTAGATCGAAACGCTAAAAAGGGAGCAATGTGACAGAAGAAGAAGAGGAGGAAAAAAATGGAGATTTAAAAATTAAAAAATAAAAGGATTATGGAACGCCAACTACAAATTATAACAAAGAACTAAAAAGGAATTTATCGAGACATACCTGAATTACAACGCACACAGAAGAAATAAAAAAAATTGCCTAATTCAAGGTTACCAATCGGATATGTCTCATTTAACTTGACCCATTTAACAACAATCAACTCAACAATGAATAATGAAGAATAAAGAGAATAATTTTATTTGGCAAAGAAGAATATAAAGATTAGTTCTTCTTAAGGATTCTTGATGCCAATGAATAACGACAAGAAATCAGGATTATGGAACGCGCTTCTAAGTAGAAGTTTGACGAGTCTCAAACATTGGTAAATATGTTATATTTACATTTAAGCTCTGTAAATTAAATCAGAGCAGTTTAATTGTCAGATCTTAGAAATAAAATATTCAAATAATATATTTGATAGTTGATAATGCTATAAATCGAATAAACAAAAAGGAGTTGTTTATATTGTTAAATGTATCAACTGAATACGTAAAAGAAATATTAATTTCGTAAAACGAAAGCTTTGATTATCATTTCTAATGATAATTAATCTAATTAAATCTGGGGGATAGTGAATTTTAGCCCGTGATGATGTACGACTGTGAAACTTGAACATTGAATGCGCAAACGACTCAAGGATTAAGAGTTACAGAAAAAGCAATGGAGAGGTGCATGCTAGGAATAACTGGGAGGGACAGGAAGACAAATTAATAGATTCGCGCACAAACAAAGGTAGAGGGTGTAATCAAGACTGCGAAGAAGATGAAGTGGAGATGGGCCGGTCACATAGCTAGACGAACAGAAGGAAGGTGGACGACAAATGTACTACATTAGAAGACGCGACCGAGACGACGTCCGAATGCAAGATGGGTAGATGAAATCAAGCGTTTATCAGGAGCTACATGGATGAGGATAGCAGCAGACCGAGATATATGGAAAGAAAAGGGAGAGAGGTCTTCATCCAGCAGTGGATAGAAAACGGCTGAATATGATGATGATGATGATGATGATGATGATGATGATGATGATATGAGGGCTTAGTTATAAAATGGCTTATCCAATTTTTTCAGTAACTGCTTTTCGCTGAAAGAGGATACGAAATTTTTCCACTAAAATCTTCGGAACTTATTTTTATCTCTTCTTCTTTATGCTTACGCACAGCTGTTCAGTATACTCAACCACCCATAATACTTCGTCAGGAGGCAGGGCAATGTACTAGAAATAAGCAGGTAAGCAGGTACCTGATTTTCACAGATACTGAGGGATACGCCGTTTTTCCACCAAGCCCTCATTTATACCTGTTTCCAGGGAATTACAGAGGTATTAAAAGTTAATGTTTATACTAAATTGAAAATGTAAGTTACTCATATATTTTAGAATGCATGCAATAATAATAATAATAAAAAGGATATCGATGGCAATTATATTGATTCTAATAGGTATTAGTTTTGAAAAACGATAAAAGATTTCTTTAATATGATGTAGTGTTTGATGTAGTGAACTAACACTGTGTGCGTGAATTCAATACCTAGCGGAAGATGTGGGCGATAAAGTAAAGTTTATCCAAGGAAGCTCTTATTTTTCTGTGGTATTAATGCTACCGTGATATTTCAAGCTTCGCAAGATAAATGCAAAATAGAGATGTACGTCTGTACACAGTTTATAACACACAACGCACCATTGTTATTTGATTTTCTGTCTCGGTAATACAAAAATGTTGAAAGGTCATTTGTGCCTTTGTATATAGTACACACGAAGAATAAAGCCACTTTAGCATTACACATCAGTTTGTTTTAAACGCAACACACAGGGAGACGCCACCTCTCCAACTTTACAAAAGCATTAGATATTTTACGTTAAATAGAGCAAATCGTGAAAACCTAAATACACACTCATGAATTTGGGTTCCACATTCGTTCAAAAAGTTCTGGCGGACATAGCACGCAACATTCCAGCCAAATGTATTTTTGGGATCATACTAATTTATTGTTGTGCGTCCTGTAATTCTTACTATGGGGGAATAAATGTGATATTTTTGCGATTTTTTCTATATGTTTACAGTACCAATCGACGTATGGACATAATAACGCAAGTTAAGGTATCTTCTCACATTTATCAACAGATGTCGCGCCTGTCGAAGGACGTACGACACCATTTCCTTCGGAGCAAGAAACGAAGGTACCTTGAATATATCCTACCCGAAGGGAGTAGGAGTTAGGAGATAGGAATTGATTCCGAATGCCTCCTACGTCTGTAATTCAAACTGTATACACAACAGAGTTGCCAGGTCAAATTCTTTAAGGTAGAGAAATTACTCAAATAAATATAAATTACAGTAAAACCCAGACCAGTGCATTCAACTCCAAGAAAACTGTATTTATTAAAAATATATATATCCCCCTCTACGAAATGTGAATGCAGAATAATATTCGTTCTTTACAGGAAATAAGAATTAATTTGAAATTAAGTCAAGCTATCTGTGAAGAATGTAATGACTGCCGAAATCAACAGCTAAAAAAAAAAAAGAAGAAGCACGTTGACACAAATCAGAAGAAGTGTAAAGGCAATTCGTCCCACCCACACAAACACCAACATTTATTACAACTTTATTTCTGTAGCAAATTACATCAGGAGTAGCACCAATAGGATTAAGTAAGCAATTTTAAAATTTCATTTCGTAATATTTACCACTGTTTAAGGAGTTGAAAAAAAAAAGAGGAAGGAATCGTACAGCTTTTGTAACGGTGACTTCATAAAACTGGTGAAAGGAAATAACAAGAGGGAGACGAACTGCGTGCGTACTGTCCAGGCAAAGTAAGCAGCCACCCATTAAAAGGCTTTTGAATGGAAATGTGTGTCAGACATATTAGTATAGGGTGTACACAAGTGTTCAATATTTTTATGCCTTGAGGGGACTGCATTTGTGTGTCCTTGACTAGTGCTTGTGTTGTGTACTTTGGTGAACTCTTGCGTTGTTTTCGAACGTGCGTGTACCTACTCTCTCTCTCTCTCTCCCTCTTTCTTTCTTTCTTTCTCCCTTCCCATACACATTCGTCATTCAGTCATTCTTCTTGCAACAATAGATTTTTTTCTTTGTCAAAAGTAAATGCTATGTTTATTATTATTTATGTTTAAAGAATGGAAACAAGATAATTACATGCGAGAGATAATGAAGGATGTCATTAAATAAAATAAAATAAGCAATTGAACTCAATTGTAATCACCATGGTTCGGATCTCGATGACTTTAAAGGTTCTTAAAGATGACCTATTAAATGGCCTTGAAAAAGCAAAAATTATGACCCCATTTTTTAAAAATATTTATAAAATATATATAAAAATGGTATATACAGGGTAAGTCAAAATGATGGACCCGATTTCATAAATTTATTTTATGAAATATAGTGAAGATATCTTAATGTGAGCTACTCGCAAGGAAAGGCAAAAGTTCAAAGTTTAGTTGAGTTTAGTTTATGTCCCGCGTGGTTACATTGTCTACCGCTACGCGGCGCTGGAAGCAGTTAACGAAAATGGCGCTGACTGGAGAGCAGAAATCGTTCTGTGTGCTGGATTACCATGTAAACAACTCTGTGATGAGTGTTCAACGGCATTTCCGTACCAAGTATGGCAGAGACCCACCTACTGGAAAAACCATTCGTACGTGGTATGAAAAATTCAGAGATACGGGCTGCATCTGTAAGCGAAAATCGACTGGCCGTCCTTCAGCTGAGGAAGAGACAGTGGAACGTGTTCGCGCCAGTTTTGTACGGAGTCCACAGAAGTCTACCTACCGGGCAGCGAGGGAACTTGAAGTGCCACAGAAAACTGTATGGCGAATTCTGCGTAAACGTTTACAAATGAAATCCTATCGCTTGCGACTGCTACAAGCCTTAAGAGACATTGATTATGCAGCTCGAGCGTCTTTCTGTGCTTATTTTCTCACGTTAATGGAAGAGGATGGGTTCGCCGAAAGGTTACGTTACAGTGATGAAGCGGTGTTTCACCTTTCTGGGAATGTGAATAGACACAACGTAAGGATCTGGGGAACTGATAATCCCCACGCAGTTGTGGAACACCAACGCGATTCACCCAAGGTGAATGTGTTTTGTGCCATTTCCCCTGAAAAGATTTATGGGCCCTTTTTCTTCCTTGAAACTACTGTGACAGGACATGTTTTTCTTGATATGCTGCAACAATGGCTCCTTCCACAGCTCGAAGAGGATAGTGCAGATTTCATTCTTCAATTGGATGGTGCCCCTCCGCATTACCGGGATCATCTCAATGAGGCATTGCCACAGCGCTGGATAGGCCGTGCATCTCAGGAGGATCGAGTTCTCATTCGTTGGCCACCTCGTTCCCCCGATCTGACCCCGTGTGATTTCTTTTTGTGGGGTTTCATAAAGGATCGTGTTTACGTACCACCACTTCCAACAACATTGGGTGACCTTCGCGCCCGCATCACAGCAGCCATTGCAGAGATTGACCGTGACACACTATACAAGGTTTGGAAGGAGATAGACTATCGGCTTAATGTGTGTCGTGTTACGCGAGGTGCTCACATAGAGCACTTGTGATGTGACTGAAAAAAACTTTGAGAGTTACCCTTCTTACCACATGTATTACATTCAGATATGTTCATTATATTTCACAAAATAAATTTATGAAATCGGGTTCATCATTTTGACTTACCCTGTATATAAAAATGGTTTCCAACTTGTGAATTTTGCTCTATTTTAGTAACTAATGACCAGACCATCTTGATTCTATTATCTAACTCTATAACATACGAAACTCGCAAGTTTATCGCCGCAGTAAAGGAGAGTTCGCCATAGGATTCTATCCTGGGCACAATCAAGCCAGTTTTCATCACGAACACCTACCTCTAGAAGATCGCTTCTAATATTGTCTTCGCAACGACGTCTCGCTCTTCCCAAGGGTCTCTTTCCCTTCCAGTTTTCAAACCGCAATGAAATATAATCTTCATTTCTCCCTCATTTGAGCTAGTCGGTCTGTCCATCTTTAGCGTCGCGATTTAATTATTCTTACAACAATTTAGTAGACGCAATTATACAGATTGACCTGGATAATTGCAAACAGAAATAATTTTTGAACCAGGTTGTGTAGAAAGGTGTAATTAGTTATATTTTAAAAACTCGCCATTCAATCCCTTGGAGTAAATCCGCCATCTTGGAAAATGGCGGCTAGTAAATGTTCTCCGAAATTTCCTTGCAATGCCGCTACAGATTGTAGTAATGAAATTAACAAACGAAAAAAATATTTTCTAATAAACATACAACATTTCTTTCGTTTTTTTATTGTGATTAATAAGCAAGTCTGTTTAGAAAAGAGAAATAAAACAGTGTAGCAATCTAATCACTAAAGAAGTAGTCTTTGTCTTCATAATATTAAGAGGGATGGTCCACAATAACACAACTTTGTACCAGACAATGTTGGGAACTATGGCCCAGGCCGGATGGATGATGATGAAATAATTAATGGAATGAAGAAAGTGGGAGGAAATAGGAGAACCCCGAGAAAACACACGTACACAATCTTTGTGCTTTACAAAGCCCACATGGCACGAGCAGAGATCGAACCAACGATCTTAAGCACAAGAGGAGCAAGTTCATATATTTGAATCTACATCTTTATTATTATACAAACGGAAAAAGAAAAGAAGACAGTGAAGTAATTAGCCTTACAGAGAAACAGATACGGTAATATTTTAATGGATACGCTTTGATAGTCCAGTACAATTACACACACACACACACAAACAACAACATGAAAACCATGATTTTTTTTAATAACAAGCTGAAAATTTGTACAAATTGAGTTATTGAGTTCGATTGAAAGCTAAACTGATATTTCTAGACCACTTTAATGAAATAAAAGTGTTGTTTTGCCAAGTTTAATAACATTTTAGGGGTTTTTGTCTTTAACGGAGAAATTGAACATGGTAACTAGCCCTAAATGTGTTTTCGAGGGGTGCATTGGGCTTATTATATGTATCCTCGAATCGAAAAAATGAGACTATTGTACAAAGTGAAGAGTAATTGAGCTGAAAATTGGTATAAGTATTGAGAATATTGGCATGAACAACATTCCGGAAGCGTAAAAAAAAATCCAACTTTGAAAAAATCCACCATCTTGAAAAAAACGACACCATCTTTAATTTTTTACTTTTGACTAAATCTTTTGAACAAATTGAGCTGTTATTGACTTCCTTTGAAAGGCAAATTGATATTTCTAACCTATTTTAATGAAATAAAAGTGTTATTTTGTCAGTCCAGTGAGTTAAACCTTAGAATCACAATACTTTTTTTTCTTTGCAACGGGAGTTACGTTACAATACCAATATGTGTCGAGATATCACGTCATTTTGACGATAACGACGTTAATTTTGAGCGCCTGTAGTTTCGAAACTAGGCATGTTTCGGAATTTCTTTCAAAATATATATATATTTTTTTTTATGTTTTGATGTAAAAAAAATGACCCCCGAAGATTGCGCCATTATTTCAGGGACAACCTGTATGCAAGAAGTCACGTTTCTTAGTTAGCAAACTAAACATCTGAACGTGTTCTAATTTTTCTCCTTTCCTCCGTCTCAAAGATTAACCAATCAGATAGAAATGTGACAGTGAACTTCATATGCTTACACACATGCACAGAAGAAGCAGAACTACTGTGTTTATAATTTAAAAAAATATACAAGTAATTTTTTTTCCTCCTCATTTCGTCAGACATATTTCTTTAAAAGCATAGATATTTGCAATTGAGACACAGTTTTAGTTTCCGAGTGATCATTCAACATAAGGGAGACCCAAACAACTTTCACTTATGATTTCGATACAGCTGGTTATGATGCCATCGAATATTTTATTCCGCCTCCCCACCAATTGCGTTTTGCTTCCTTCCTTTTCCCTTCTAACATAATTTAAAAAAAAAAACAAGTTTTTTTTATCCACTTCCTACAACATAAATTAGTAATTGAAATTTTGCAAACATGTAATAATGCTTATAGACAGCACGTAATATTTATTTTAGTTGATCTATGTAATATGCCGAACGAGATAGTGGTCTTTCGAAACAGTGTTTCTATCTATGTAACTTAACTTTTATGTCTGTCTGGCGTCATCACCCCCCAGGTAGCACACAAATGCTGATAAACGGTGGATTCAACGTTAGTCTTGTTACTAGTGGCGTATTCTGGATTCACATCTTGGACTCCCACTAGCCAAAGTACTACGTAGAAAGAGGGTACGGAGGTCACACATAGTATTGATAATGATGATGATGATAGGTGTTCTGGCCTCTCTTTCGTGTAAATTAATATTACTCGTGCAGATCAAAATATTTGTTCACAAGCAAAGACTGTGGTGGTAGCCTAGATAGTCCACAGGATACGCTCCTGCTTGTTACGTAATTTTAACGTTGTACCGAAATGTCAGCCTGTTCAACGGCTTATCGACGTTTACAATCAATTTAGAAGCAGAAAGTTCAAGCTTCGAATCCCACTGCAGACCGGTAGAGAATTTACAAACAAAATTAATATATCAATGCAAAAGAAATGGATGAAAACAGCAACTGTGGTGAGTAATTCTCCGTCATGAAGTTCAATGCTCTCTTTTGGTCAAATGAAAATGATTTGTTTTGAGCCAGTTGAACAGTTGGGCAAATACAATGTTACAGAAACGTTTCCAAAGTACTGCACTTCTTGACGTTGAAAACTATGTTGATTCTAAACGTCGAATAAACCGTTGAACAGGCGGACATTTCGGTACATATACAACGTTAAAATTACGTAGCGGGACTAACGTTGAATGCACCGTTTCTCAACGTTTGTGTGCTACTGGGGAGGTTGTGACAGGTTCTTGAAACCAATTTAAGTCTTTTCTATCCGTTCCAACTTGCAGTCTTGGTGTACAATTTTTCTTCGTTAATATTTCTACAAGCTATACCCATTGTCTTCCTTTTCGTCTTTTCTCTTCAATTGTACGTTCAGTTAGATCATTCAATGTACAGAATATTTGCATTCATAGAAAGGAGACCGTTAGAAATTTATACAGCTTAAAAGCTGCAGAGTTTGACCACGCTAAATTCTTAGACATGGCCAAGGATGTTTTAATAGAGGATATGTTTATATCTATCGTATGCTCAGCGAAAGAGTGAAGCCAAAAAACAAGTGACCATCGACGAAGTCGACGCACCTGATTGGTTAGCATACAACTACTGAGCTTACTGCCCATCTTTGTTAGCCGAGAACGTTTTTGATTGGAGTAAATGGACTAACTGAGCAGGACTAAGTTATGACGTCTGGCTTCATGTTTTTGGCGAAATCGCATATCCTCTATTAGAACATTCTTGGACATGGCATGACGAACATACGGGACGCTCATTTGAAATCTACATTGGGTAATGATCACCGAAATCAACACCATTTGTTGTATTAATACAAAAAAAATGCTATTCGTGCTGCGATATAGAAACGTGTTGAATCAACACAGCTATTTGTTGTTGTGTACTGTCGGCCTGTTTCTATGAATCTCAGTGTACAATATATGTGTAAGTAATGTCCTAAACAGTTTATTTTCTTCTCTTTTTATCTCTTCTCTTACTTTCTCTTTTGGCTTGATATCGTTTTGGCCATTTGACCGTATTGTCTTTGCCATTTGATAACTATTAAGTTAAGCTCGTCACGATTATACGAGTGCAAGTTTTTCTAAACTCTACAAACCTCCATGCTTCAGGAGGGATTCGAACTCACAAGACCGTGAACCGCAGCCCAGCGCCCTACTCCATACGACTATGGAGATCGAATCTCCCGTTATCTCTCCAATACTTTGTCTTATTTATTTAGTGAACTCAATTGACATGTATAGGCCAAGCAGATAGCTGAGACCTAAGCATGTCACATGTCTGACGGATGAGGTCCTTTCGGCGAATACTCTTTCCGGAACAATATTTAGGAGCGTAGCAAATTAGGGGTGGATTTCGACCCTTCCGCCGAAAAGTTCCTAACGAAGTAATAACATACGGAAATAGTCTTATGTCCCCAGAAAGAATAAAAATGCCGCCGGAGGTGTGCAAGTACCCCCGTCAGAAAGGTTATTCTGAAAGAATTTTGTGTTTGAAATATTAAGAGCTCACAAATTTTAATAGTGATTGATTTTAACTACCGGAACCAGACCGGTCACCGTGTCAATTGGGTCAAGATTCGCTCATCAGGCTCGCCGAGTTAATACAGTGTAGCGATTTCGGTCAAGACCAGGTCTCGACTCATTCGAGTCAAGTTTCGGACCAGGTCTCCGGTTCACTTATGTTCGGAGCAGACTGGGTCACCACAAGTGACCTGGTTTCAGCTCGGACTAGGAAAAATCGAACAAACTTGCCTACCAATGACCGTTCTGATCCAAGTAGCACAAACGTTAATTTCACGTTGGTAGCACTGTTAAATATCTTCCTTCTCCACATTGTATTCAAAGTTGTATCAATGATCAAACGTTTTAAATAACACGCAATCGTTCATACAACGTTTAAGATACGGACATACAAAAAGGGTATCAAAGTGAACTAGTCTTTTCCTTTGTTGCTACTGAGTGACTCGTATTCTACCTCCATTCGATGCAGATTTTTCTATTTTCCTTCGGTACAAAAACAACTTACTACTACACTCTTGCTTCTAAAAACCCATTTGTTCATATCTTTGCACATTTAAAGCGCACACAAGTGATCAAAACTTAACAGAACTGAATAAAGCTTGACCAAGAAGAAAAAAATAATAAAAACCTTTTTAAATACATAATTTTCTTAAATAACTTGTACTACAAGTAAAAATATGTTTTTATGCATCACTAATATTAAAAGCATGGGGCGCACTCTCATGTACATAAACAAAATTATTATTATTATTATTATACTTTTTAGCACGAATTGTTTAAGAAAAGTAATGTCTTTAAAAAAGAAATTTCGAGTTATTTCGGTACTCAGATACATTTTCTCAAGCTAATGTTTTGTGACCTAAATTCTAAAGTGTTCTGCAACCAGTCAATACCCAACTTCGTTGCAGGCTAGTATATATTTTAGAATAAAGGAGACCATATTAAAATAATTATGCTTTTAAAATGTATAAATATACGAAAGTAACAATGGAAAATTGTATTGTCACCCGACTAACGTCTCTGTGCAAAAATTTCATCATTATATGACGTCAGGAAATGAGTTAAATTAACGTTGCAAGATTTGAGAACACCACGAACCATTGTGAGCTAATGAAAGGAATGTAAAAAAAACGCGCTTTTTTAAGCAAAGAAAAATGGACTAGAAAGTAAAAAAAAAAAAATATATGAATCGGAAAATAAAAGCGTGGGTGCTCTTAGATATGATTTTATGATAAGGTAAAGAAGAACACCAACACTTTTATTTTCCGATTCATAAATTTATTATTTTTTGCTTTCTAGTCCATTTTTCTTTGCTTAAAAAAGCGCGTTTTTGTTTTTAAAAAAATCCGTTTTTAATTTATTTTATTTATTATTGTTTTCGGATTATTTCGGTGTTCATACTTTTTCTGCAGCTAATATTTTGTGGCCCAAATCCTAAAGTGTTCTGCAACCAACCAAACTCAGTCGCGGTGCAGGCTAGTATTTATTTTAGGATAAAGAAGCCTGTAATAACAAAATATTAAAATGTTTTTAAAATATATACATATATAGAAATATATGAAAGTAACAATGGAATGTTGTATTGTCACCCGACTTACGTCGCTATGCAAAATTTCATCATTGTATAACGTCGGAAAATAAGTGAAATTAACGTTGCAAGATTTGTACCAGAAATGAAACATGATTACAGAGTAAGTTAATAAAATGCGTGTCAAAAGGAAAACACTATTCAGAAACGTTCCACTTCTGAATTGAAGCATTACGTACTCTGAATCTTTTCCATTTAAATACGATAACCACCTTGTTAATACCATTATGTCGATAAGTAAAACAGAGTGGACAAGATAATTACAGACATTTTTAAGGCAAAATATTTCCTCTTCCGTTATTCGATTCTTCCGTTTTCTAGAAACTTGTTTTCAGCTCTGAGATACAAACGTGACATAATGTCTACACTAAATATACGAACAGCTTCAGATATACAATTACATAGACATGATTTTTTTTTTCTCACCGCCATTAGTTTCAAGCATATAATTTGCGCTTATTACAACAGTTTAAAGATACCTTGAAGCATAAAATTGCTGTATTGCTTTTCTTCACCAGAAGGATATTCAAATTGTTTAGTTAATAGCCTGTTATTATCTTATTGAAGGCATTTATTACATGGTAAATACTCATTTATTTTTAAATATGATTGTTCAACTTCTTAGAAGTCGCAGGTCAAGTTGAAAATATACGTGCTGGGCGATTAAAGACGTTTAACCTCTACCAACAGTTTAGCTCTGTAAACCCATTTTTTTTTTTTAATAAGTCATCAGTATGTGTATAATTTATTGGTTACTTCAAGATTCAGTAATACAGGGGTTGGACAAAAAATCTAAAAACACGTCATACAGCACACGTAAGTGTGGCCCGCCACTGTACACCACGTGTTGCGGTTGCCGATCGTGTTTTGTTTTCAATGTGTCATGTGGACCTTCCTCTTCCGTCAGCAGTACCCAGTTCACCTGTGAGTGTCGTGGTGTGCAAGTGGTGCGGTAAAATGGGCTACCTGACAGACTTCCAAAGAGGCATGATCGTTGGTGCCCGTCTGGTTGGAGCTTCAGTGACGACGACGAGCTACAGTGGCGACCATTGTGGGGGTATCGACGGGCACTGTGTCCAATGTCACGAGGGCATACACAATGCATGGGCAAACAACATCTGCAAAGCACAACAGTGGTCGAAAGACAATCCTGTCCGATAGGGACAGGAGAGCATTAAAACGGATTGTAGCAGCTAAAAAGAAGACCACTGCAATGAAAATTACGTCTGAACTCAATTCCGGCCTACAGAACCCGATTTCATCAAAAACAGTGCGACGGGAACTTCATAAAATGAAAATTCATGGCAGGGCCGCGATCGCCAAACCTCTGGTCACTGCAGTAAATGCGAAGCGGCGTATCCAGTGGTGCAAGGACCACAAGGAGTGGACGCTTGATCAGTGGAAACACGTAATGTATTCCGATGAATCGATCTACACCTTGTTTCCAACAACCGGTCGTGTTTACGTATGGAGAAAACCATCGCAGGCCTATGATCCAGACTGTCTGCGCCCAACTGTAAAGCATGGGGGTGGTTCTGTTACAGTATGGGCAGTGATATCGTGGTTTTCTGCAGGTCCCATCATAGCCCTGCATGGAATGATGAATGCTAAGGCGTATGAGGCCATTTTGGGGGACCAGGTTCTACCCATGGCCCACACATTGTTCCCAGATGGTGATGGCATCTACCAAGATGATTTGGCACCCTGCCACGCTGCAAAAACGGTGCAATCATGGTTTGAGGAGCATGACCAGGAGCTATCACACCTCCCCTGGGTCCCACAATCACCAGATCTGAACATCATTGAGCCATTGTGGTCTGTGTTAGAAAGGCGTGTTCGGTCTCATTACCCTCCACCATCATCCCTTAAGAAACTGGAGCATGTTTTGGAGGAAGAATGGTACAACATTCCACACACCACGATTCAGGAGCTGTATACGTCCATTTCACGTCGGATCCAAGCTGTTTTGGACGCAAAAGGAGGCCCCACACCATACTAGGTATGATTTTCACACTTTTTCAAACGTTTTAGATTTTTTTGTCCAACCCCTGTATTTCTATCTTTAATTTATATCAGTTTACTAAGCAATGCTGTATTCAAAATTATATAAATTTATTGAGTTTCGGGTTGATGTGATACTAATAAGATCCGGCGTGTCAGAAGGGGCCCTCGGGTCATAAGTAGGACACCATTGCTTTGTTTTTTTAAATATATTATAATCCATACTCTACTTATATGTCTAAAATTATAGAACTCTCTCTGAGCGTCTATGTATTTTCATATTTTTTTCTAGCTTTCTTTTATACATTCATCTTCTACATAATTTTTACACCTGAGGCCTCACTCTTTCTATCATTCCGTCAAATAACTAACATTTCAAGATTCTTCTAAATTGAATTGAATTCAATTTATAGCCTTTAGGCATCTAAGGCTGAGGCCGGGATAGGGGATGGGGAAAGGATTCGGAAAGATGTCGACCAGGGCCTATGTTGAAAGTGCCATCACAATGTTTGCCTGGTGTGACTGAGGAAAAACCCTGGAAAAACGTCAGTCACAATGGTCGGCCACTGGGATCGAACCCATTACCTCGCGAATGCTACGCCAACACTCTATTACTGAGCTACGGCGGCTCGGTAGGAGACTCTTCTAAATATAAAACAGATTGTAAACAACTTGGAGCAAGATCTAACGTATAAGACGGATGTAAAATAATAAAATAGCAGACTCGGTTGATTTTCAAGGTTTTTCTGTTATCGTTTCCGTAACAGAAAATACGAGATACTTGAAACAATATTCACTGCTTAAAAAAATGCTGACATATTCCTGGAGAAAGCTAGGCAACTTCGACTAAAGGCAATGGCAAACCACCATCGGTTAACCCTGTCCAAGTGTCCTCGCGTCATAGACCTCTTCCGGGCAGAACACTCATCATCATCAAGAGCACTCGCAGACAACGAGAACGTTTCTTAGAATATTTACAAAACTAGCTCACAGTCACATAAATCACATAAAAACTTCACCAAAAATGAACTTTATGTGAACTTATGTGAACTTTATCTAAACCTCCTGAAAAGTTGGGCGTTTTTTGTGTGCTCAACGTGTTTTTTTACCCTTAGTGCATATTTTGCTCATATTAAGTTCATATTTACCGAAGTTCACACTATTCAGAGCACGTTTTCAGATTACGTTTAGTACATTTGCCCCTATTAAATGAACTTTTTGTGCATGAATTGGGTATCAGCACACCTGAAGTTCATCTTCATATGGCTCTAAAAATGTAGTGTAGTTCATATATTATGCACTAAAAACGCAGCAAAACTGGATTTTTTTTTTTCGGGATACTTTATGTGCTTGTAGTTTGATTTTCAGTGAGATTACTCGTAAAACCCGATCAAGAGAAAACTTGATCATTATAGAATGCCGCCACCCCATGCGATCTATAGTGGCTGAAAATGAACACTTCCCATGCGAGGGAGCCCGATTTTGATTAAACTTGGTATACAGGTATACAGTATATAAAAGAACATTGACAGCCACAATTATCGTTGGAACTGTCAACAAATAACTATACAGGGTGACCCAAAAAGGATAAACCATAGTTAGCAAGTAAATCAAATACAAGAGGACGGAAAACCAATTTCTTTTGCAAAGGAATAAAGATATTAAAATTGTATGGCTGTGAATAGATACTGGGTGAAATGTGCTACCTGCGAAAGGGTACAATATTAATGACTGTCTTCTTTGGCATTTTTAAATGGGAAGCGAGTCATATGATATACCAATTTGTACTGGGATGTTTCAAGAAATCCATTCCTGAAGTTAAAGTGAAGTTGGTGTCAATCTCTTAAAAAATAAATAAATAAATAAAACGAATGAAATTTAAAATGGGTACCATGATGAACATAGTTCTCAACATACAGATAGCTATTGGCCTTATAGCTTTACCAGTACACGACTCTCTCGCTAATCCGGCCATTCCTTGCACAGAGGGGTCCTGAATTGGTGAAAATGTTAGTTTATTCAAAGAGTCTGAAATTTAGTTGAATGTCTACTATACGAACTTGATTAAATCCAAAGTTACGAAGTAACATCCATACATAAACAAAGAAAAACTTAGTCCTTGAGTGTGTACACATAGTATCAATCACTATGAAACATGTCTCGAATTTTTAACATGTCGCAATGCTCGACGACGGCATGCATTGTCACGCAACCTTTTACAAGCATTGAATTTGAACTTATTTTACAGCCTTTATGCATCTTAGGCTTAGGTCAAGATAGGGTGGGGGAGGGAGGATGTTGGAAGGTAACGGACAGGGCCTATTTTTGTAGGTATCATCCCAGCATTTGCCTAGGCTCCTCTTTACAATCATTACATTGGCACTCTATATATCTAATTGTGGCACGATATAATCCAGGAAGAGATCTACAACGTCGGCACCAGCAGTGTGAGAAATCTCCATGCTTTTTGCTTCTCCTGTGTCCTATTCTTCATAACTTTGATCTTTAGTTTCCTGCACACTTTTGATTATTTCATTGTCTGTTAAAGTTTGGCCTACTTCACAGAATTTTCATCACTCAGCCACTAACATCTTCTTCATCAATTTCTCCTCTTTCTGGAAGCTTGTGGAACATGTCAATGTACTGCGTGTCAGGAATAACTGATGATTCTGAATTGACTGTGTCATCGCTGTCGCTCAGTGCTGTCTCCAACTCGATATCAACTAATGGCACCACTTTTCGCCAGCTCTTCATTATCGTAGTGTATATCTCTGCCGGATTACTGAGAGGCCGAACTATTAAGGGCCGGATTAGCGAGAGCTTAGTGTATTGCTTCCACAATCTGTTACAAAAGAAAATGGTTTCCACTCGTTTGCTTCGCTCATTCCCTACGCTCATGGTTTCCATCCTTTAACTTCAAATATTCTCCACATCAATTTCACGCATATATCTTACAGTAATAAAGTTAAGGCAAAACTAACTTCAGCAAAGAATTTCTGGATACATTCCAGTACAAATCGGTATATCACTTGACCCACTTTCCATTTACAAATGAAGGGTCCGGGGTAAAACAATGGTAAACCTCATTTTAAAAAAAAGTTGAGTACAGAAAAAGAATGGTAACACTCATATCTACGACTGTAGGAAAAGCTCAAGTGAAAAACACTATTTCTTTCTGGGAAACCCCCTAAGCCAACATGGGAGAATGAATTTTCCGAACGCAATATCTCAATTCATACTCAGTGTGGGTTACCATTATTTCCCCCCAGACCCTTCAAATGTCGAAGAAGATGGCCGCTTTCAAGATGGGAGTGATTGAGATCGTATCCTCTCGCAGGTAGCACATCACATTCCACCCAGTATCTATTCACAACCATACAATTTCGATATCTTTATTCCTTTGTAAAAGAAGACGTTTTTTCGTCACCTTACATTTGGTACCTATGGTGTATCTTTTTTTGGGGTCACCCTGTCGTTATTTCTTGATCGTTGTACCTATAATTTTGAATATGAAGGTTCTTCTATATACTGTACCTGTATGCCAAGTTTATTTAAAATCGGGCTCCCTACCATAGGAAGTGTTCCTTGTGAGTTGGAGAACTTCTGATTAGGAGTATAGTGAAGCATATAAGTTCGGCTGTTATTGACAATTATCCTAATCGATTTTATGATGCCTAAACATCTAATTTCAAAAATAATACAGCCACTGTTCGATTTGCTTTAAATTACGAGGGGGGATAGTAACACTAGTGGTTGCTGGTAAGTTGAAACATACTACCTGTTTGGGTAAAAATACAAAGATTGTATCCTGGTTAGGATGATATTCGCAATCAACAACCGGGGATGAAATTCTTACGCACCAGGGGAAATCCCCGGTATCCCCCCACGGCAAATTGAACCCTGAATACAGCTCAATATTCTGAATGAGCGCTTACGAATAAGGCAGGGAAAGTCATTACCAGGACACGTTTAAATTATATATCATATATAGTGTTGCCAAATTTTATTTCTTTAGCTCCGTACAAGCGGTCAGTAAATCAGGCGCAAAAGCGCTCTTTCACTGCTGTCAAGGGAAGAATCTTGAGGAAGTAGCGGTGCTCACCAACACACAGAATACAGGGGAGGAAAATTGGCAACATTGTAGCTTCTGGCTTCTTTACCTTATCAATCCAAACTCTGGAACAAGACCGTTACCTTTCTTATCTTCTTCGAGTGTTTACCGAGGGACGTCATCCCTCAGATCAGAAATAGGATTAGACCATAAATACGTGTTCAATACATGAAGTTTAAATAAAACTAGTACGTGTAGGACTGAAAATATATCTATTCTTTATAAGCAAAAAAATTTTGCTTTCTGATATGTGTTATTTACTATCATGCCAATGTTCATTTTTACTAGTACAAAATTTCAAAACCCCTATTTCCATAAGTAGCTATAACAACATCTTTTTATACTTTTCTTTCAGATCTTTCAAATGTCGTAAGCAGAGGAGCGAGTTTTTATAATCTCTGAAAAGTAGTAGCAGAAGAAGAAGAAGAAAGGACCAATCAAGATGACTACCTTAGTTCGATACGCAATAGATAAATACATCTATTACTTTGACTCCATCAGCGGTGAGTGAAATTATCTATTCTTTTTTTTTTCTATCTACCTTTTAATAAAATGAAATTTTAATATAGAAAAGGAAAAACATCTGATTAATGTAAACTATGATCTATTCGAAAAATAAATCCATTTTCGGTAAGTAATATGCGTTGTTAAATCCTTTTCATTAAGGTTAATGTAAAGCAACGATCTGCAACAAAAGATGGCAGCACTACCTCCGTATATGTCTAATGTGTTCTTATCGTTGCACGAAATTTCAATGCTGCTCCTACAAATTCAAGCCTAGAGAGTTCTAACTTTCTGGGAAGAAAGTCCATAACCAATTCAAGACTTCGATCAATTGGTGATTTTTTATTTACGTTTTTCTTCATTGTTGAAATCGCTTGACTTTTGTTGTGAATATCAAAACCTATAACAATGAAGCTCTTTCAACAATGAACAAAATAGAAAATAAAAAATCAGCATTGATCGAACTCTTGAATTGGTTATGAACTTTCTTCCCTGAAAGTTTGAACTCTCTAGACTCGAATTTGTAGGAGCAGCATTGAAATTTCGTGCAACGATAAAAATACATTGCACATATACGGAGATAGTGCTGCCATCTTTTGTTCGAGATCGTTGCTTTACATTAACCTTAAGCGGACGCCTTGTATAATCACGAAATGAAGTACTGCGGGAGTTGAATAAAAACTAGCGTTAGTTTTTTTTTATTTTAATTATATGTGTGGACCACAGTACTTTCTTGGCATGTATGGCTGGATTATCTTCAAAATTTTACCTCCAAAGTTTGTAACCCTGCATTCTATGTTGTATAATGTTTATCATCACTACGTTGATACAAAAGACCCAATAGATCGACATAGTGTCATTAAAAGAAATAAAAAGATCATTATACTAGATAGACAACACTGTTCACTCAATAACAGAACATCTTAGATTCTGGTCTCTATCATTTTGAATCAAAATAGGCTTTTGAGAATATATTATTTTCTTCATGTATCATTCATGATTTATCGTGAAATGTTAACTTTATTTACTTCGTATGAAGTCGAATTTTTGCGCCAAGTTGGCAACCCTGTATCTCGAAAACTAAGCAGATTTCGTTCGATCCATTTGAATTTGAATTTAATTTTTTAGGCCTTTAGGGAACTTTAAGCAGGCCGGTCGTTGGGCCACTGTTTAAATAAGAGCTTCTCGCGCCTGGAATATGTGAACTTGATGAATAAAAAAAATAAAAACAATAAGGTAGTTTTTTTTGTTTTTTAAAGTGAACGAAAACTAACCTGCTCTAATGTAAACTAACCTAACAAAAAAAATGCAAGAAGGCAATCTATACGAACGAAAAATGAAAAAAAAAATCTCGACTTCAACAGGATTCGAACCCACTCAGTAAGCCGACTTTGTATCTACTGAACCACGCTAGGAGCTTGCAAATAAAGATTTGGAAGCTGTCGATGAACAATATGCTCCTAGAATATTTGACATCAATTTAAACACATGCTGTATCACAAAGAAGCTATACAGACCAAGAGAGTTGGCGCTTTATTGTAAATTTGAAGCAAATGATTTTCCTCTTAGTCGATTTTGTGGAGCGTATTCAGGATTTTCGTGAGGAGCTGGTGCAGGGGAAACAGACGAGGAATATTTTCAATATTTCACCGCAAAGTGATTTTTTAAAAAACTATAAATTGGTCATATTTCCCCCTTACACTGCTAAGTTTTACCATGGAATATGACTATTTCTAGATGAATTAGATTTGTTCCGAAACAAACTGCAACTTTTTCTTAGACAAATTGTTGAGACAATGCTATTAAAAGTATTTTCCCGCCACTGAATCAACCATAGCACACCTTCCATCCGTCCTATCTTTCCCGGTAGAAAAGAATATAGTTAGTTGTATGATGTCAGGCCAAATATAATCGAATATGGGATGTGATGCTGTGCCCATTTATTTGCTATGGGGAATATTAGGAACTTTTCGGTTTGTACATAGGCGTGCCCTATTTTATTCGGAAGTCAATTCCGAAATTCAGAATTCGTTGGATTCCGGAATTTTCCAGAGTTCCGAATTTCAACATTCTGACATTCCGGAGAGCTGACATTTCGGGATTGTAACGTTCTGAAATCGCTATATTGGGAATCACAAAAATTCCGGAATTGCAGATACTCCTAGCACAGGGTTGTTGTCGTGAGACCCTTTGTGATAAGTGAATGTTCCAGGATTGGAACTGTAAAGAAAAAAGAAAATCAATTTACCAAAGTATGGTCATTTGGCGGGTTCCCGACACGCTAAGCATTTTTCGTATCTTAGAAAACATTGAAGCATTGGGATCAGATTTCTGCACGTCATCATAAAGCCTGTTGTCTCTTCTTTCATTAAATATATGTTCCATTCTGCATATCTAAATGCTCTGGTAACTGATGATGTTTAAAAGAAACTAGTACAAAGTGTTGGAATTGCCCCACTTCATGGGGAATTTCGACACTTTATGGAGGCAATTCCGACACTAAATGAAAACACCTTTGAATATTTGATGATTATCACTATGCACTCAGTAACACTTTACGATGAATTGACATTGCATGTGGAAATGGCATCTGACAGATTATCTTAAAATGAAAAAGTAAAAGAACTTTTATCACATCGCTAGCTTTCCCCGTAACCTCTAAGAACAAAAGTCAAACAAAGTGATCTCGATTAGAATCAATTCAAAGTACGCTGTGCTGTTGATGTTTTATGCAAAGTTTCATAATGGACAGCTGAAGGAGCATATGAACTCTCAGGGATTTTATTACGGATTAAATTCCAGATATTTCAAATCTATTTATTAGTTCAGATCCCAAAGAATCTCTGTTAAGCTCTGTTTCTTTCTGATGGGAGCCCAAGTTTGACTCTCCCCAGAATTCTTTCTTCTTCTTCTTCTTCTTCTTCTTCTTCTT